>JAGDQP010060127.1:0-12261 GCA_022664845.1 Lepisma saccharinum
TCTCCCTGTACTAAACAATCACGAAATTCTCACTACATCTCGCAGAAAACTTTTGCATTCTCTTTGTCTAATATACAAAATCTTAATTACAAATTAAACTGATTATCTGATTAATAATAAGTAAATGTATACAGATACAGAATCATTCCACACAAATAATTTAAAACTTGATATTCATTATAATAGAACTGTGCTAAAGCAACCTTTGGCAGGACATCGCCCTAAATAAAGAGTTATTTTCGTTTCTTGAATATGCTAAAAATATTTTCAAGATGCCGGGATAGTAACTGGCATGCATCTTCAAATTATAAATTTGCTTTCTTCAAACTTCTATCTCCTCAACTTCATTGTATATGTTTTTCTTTCTTGTTTCCAGTCAGAGCTATAATTACGTCACAGCTGAGAAAAGAAACTTAAGTAAAGACTATTTAGAATTACTTCAGTACTCTCCGAATTCAAAGAACTTTGTGACGGGTTAAGTTTACTTTATAAACTCTTTCAGCCATTGTTCAATCACCAAAGTGCTAGTTCGGAATCAAGGTCCGGAGTAGACGAACTTTATACATCTGGTCAAGTGTATTAACTCTACAAAATATTAGAGTTCAACGGCCATGCATACTCAAGAAATACGTATTTGATTTGGTCGTATATGTTGTCAGTCCAGTGATTGATTTGAAGCGGGTGATGATTGGAATTTTCCCCTCTCTGTGAAAATCTTCCCTGGCTCTTTTTTTCGAAATGCACCCCCAAGCCTGGATATGAAAGGATATTAAATACGATTTTCCACGTTCTGAAAACAAAATCACCTCCCCCTCTTTGGAAATTGTACAACTGGGACACTGATTGTCACGTACACAAACAATGGGTACCGTTGCAAAGGTATCGAAATGTACTACAAAAGTTCCTGTAGAACCTCGAATCACTCGTGTGTTGCTGAAGTTGTTAGGATCAGTGGCAGGTCACATCATAGTGAGCACGTTTTCTTAATATTGATCAAAAAGCTTAATGCCCAATTGCTCGAAACAATTTAATCTCAAGTTGAATTGAGTTTTCTTTGTGGACTTAAGCTTTGTTGACTCAGATCGGTAGAAGAAGGGATGTAGAAAAGAGGTCGGACAGGACTTAAGTTTGAACGTATTAACCTAGCATTAGTTCAGTTATCCAAGAAACCCCCTTGAAAAAGTCTTAGCCAGGAGCCGTTACGTTTGAATACAGGACCTTCCGAATACGAAGCCAACCTTCAGCGAATTGAGCAATGTTAAATCTAATTACTGTGGTTGGTCGAGATTTTAAAAAAATGACCCTTGATGATTATGGTTAAAAAGTAATCTTTCATTTCGATAAAATATACAAAGCCTCTTAGTGTAGAGGAGTGACTCTCAATTGGTTTCTTTTAATTCTTTCTATTTGGATTGTTCATTAATATCAGAGCTCAGCTCTGAAAGAAAATCATGCTAAATTTCTACCGTTTGATTCCTAATGCAGAATACTTTAGTTTCTCACGTTTCTTTGTCGTTTTATTTTTAAATTTATAAATGTGAAAACCTAATCGTATTGTTTGGTTGATTCAATTTAGCTGTAACAAAAACAAAACAACAGAGAATTGTTATATCAAAGTTGCTGTACTTTGTCTCTAACACTCTGCATTCCTTTAATTTGTTACAATCCGGAAATATTTTCCTCAAAAGTTTAAACTTACTATTGGACCTTTGAAGACATGCAATTTTTTTTTTTTAATATAGCAACTTTCCTGTCAAGATTTCTTAATTTTTAATAGAATTGAAACTTAAACTTAGTAGTTCCCAATATTTATACATATCAGAAAATGAAAATTATCTATAATTCTGTTCTATGGTAACTGTTTTTCATGGTTTAGCCATCAAATAAAGGAAACCATCTATTCTTAATTTTCATGTGTTCGATGTTACTGACAAACAGAATATGAGGTCAGAAAGCATTTTGGTCAAAGTTACCTCATTTTCCGGGGAATCTTTGGGCATATCTGTATGGGATTACCATTCTTGTATTTTCCACTACAATTAACATCTTTATAAAATATATATATACGAAATGGTAAGAGAGATAATAACTTCATGTGACACATAACAAAAGAATGTTTGTAAAATATATTTTTAGAGCACACAAAACTTGGAATTTCAGAAACGATATGTATAAACTGCATACAAAACGTGTACTTTTAACAGTATGAATGGTCGAATCGGTAAGGAAAGATACAGGGATCTTAAATGGAAATGAAATTAAAATTATAACAATTCTATCCCTAATCTAGAATAGATCTTTATTTCGAACTTAACTGCGTTATTAACTAATATATACAACTTGTTTACCGCCTCCAGGTATAGGAAGCTGTTCTCCCACTAAATGTTATTTCTTGTTTTTCAGCTCCAGACAACTTTCGACTCAACATATATGGAAGATATAGTTCCTCATTATAGATTCATATATGAACGAATTCCACGCAACAAACGCAGAATTCTGAAACTTGGTAATTATGAGATTTTTCCATATTTTCCAGATTCTTCGTTTGATAGTTGTAGTCAAAATTAGCCGTTTTTTATATTTCGAAATTATTACGTACTTATTTCATAACACAAATACGAATAATCTGAATCAGTACTATCTTTGGTGTTCGGCCGACTACATGCTAGTCATTTGAAACAAAATGTAGTTTTCTCTCGATACTTCACTTTTTTTCTGTTTTGATTTACCACACTTAATGCTTTCTGTGTGTGTATTACTTCCATGTTTTCCATTTAATCATGCCTTCACTTACAATGTATATGCAAATGTCTTAATATTTTACATCCTTTCTTCTGTATTGTCTCCTCTCATTACGTAACTATCTTCGTCTTCCATCTTTTCTCCAATATTGATCTTCTACATTACATTACTTTCCTCGTCTTCTATATTTTCTTCAACATTGTTCTCACTCACTACGTAAATTTCATAGCACATATTAATAGTCATCTATACTATATTCAGTATTTACGTTCCTCATTACATAACCTTCGCCTTCTACATTAAACCAGTATTGATCATTGTTATGTAATTTTTCTTTCCTCAGTATCCCTAGTACTTATCTTGTACATTACGTAAGTCGTTCCTCTTCAGTTTTACCTCCAGTACTCCTCTTCTTCGTAACGTGATCATCATACTATATTATCTCCAGTATTTATCTTCGTTGTGTAATATTCTCTTCAATATTATCACCAGTATTGTTCTCTATCATTACGTAGCCTTCCTTACCTCCCTCCATGTTTATCTTCATTATGCATTATTTTGTACCGATATTCAAAGGACTACTTGGTTCAATCGAGGACCACATTTCTAACCTTCGAAATCTTCTTACATCTCTCTGTAGGCTCTACATTGCACTCCAAATAAGCATGCAATCTCCCCTTTTCTTAAATCTCTGTTCATCGGTCTTCTTCGTGAATACCCCCTTTCGCCATTGCTATTTTCTCTTTTATTTATTCTTTATTCTCCGTTATTCTGTACTCATTTATAGCTACTTGAAGATTTGTTGTGATAAAAATTGATTTCATTTTTCTAACGTTTATCCTAATTCCATGCAATGACAAATGTTTATCGTAGGCTATCCAAGTTGTGCTTATCTTCTGAAACGGAGAAACCCTCCTTCATAGTTCCAAAGCGTAGTAACATAACAAAATTCAACATTCAGTGAATACTTGAGCTGCTCCCTGCTGGGATTGAAATCTGTCAACTTTCATTCATTGCATCAATGTGACAAGTTGCAAATGTGTAAACTCGGCTTCAGTAAGTCACGTTCCACGTAACAAAGAGCCATAAGAGTGAAACCCTACGGGCAACCAGTTAGTCCATTTTCTTGAATTACACGGCATACTGCAGGCAGGCCTGTTGTTCCTGACACGTGTGTTAAGTACAGTATATATTTCTGCAACTTATCGGATGCATTTTCATGAATACACGCAGGTGCCTTTATATTCCAGCAGAAACCATTTGAAGCAGTTCATATTACTGTTCTTATACAAAACTGTATAATTTTCTGTTTCAGGAGCGAGCGTTCGACTCGTTTACCAAAAAATTAGTCACAGTTTCGCTACGTTCTGCATAGCTTCTTAGAACGCCCAATATCTTCTTAATTGCCCAAGCTAATTGAAAAAGATACCTCATTGAACAAACTATAAATGAATGTGGTTGTCAATGTTTGTCTCTCCTTATTGAAGTAACATCTGAGCAACTGGTGCAAAACTAACATTTCAAATGAGCCAAGACTTTGCTCATATTAGCACCGTTTCCAGTTATTTCTGATCAAATTAATACCATTTAGTTTTGATCAGATGAATGTTCTTTCCAGTAATTTATGATCAGTTGAGTAACATTTCCAGTTATTTTGTATCAGATGTGAGCAGTATAAAATTAATACGCCATTAGAACGTGTTATTCTACTGAAATATCACTGAATATCCCTGTGTGTCCGTCTTACGTGACTGCAGTCATTCATGGCTATTAAGAACAGAAAAGGCGCTCAACTTATTTCGCAAGACGACATGCAATGAATGAAGTTCATAATCATCTGAAAAAGGTTGAGGAAGTATTGCACTGACTTCACGTAACTGATGTTCTTGATCAGCGGACATGAATCAAATATATTTGAATGAAATGTTTGGACTATGAGCGAAGCATTTCAAATTCACATTCACTGGTCCACGCTGTTATATGACGTTACCCACGGACGAACCTTTTTGGATGTAGAGCTTTACCACTCTTTCAAGTGGTGATATCAACTAACTGGAGTATAGTTACCACTCCATTGTATGACAGTTTTCAGCCTCATCTCAATCATACGGTATCCACATTTAGGACCACGAGGAATAAGTCCAAAATCCTCACCAGAGGATTCTGACGTGAGGGGCTGACAGTGAATTGTATTAGAGCACATATCACAACGTATCTTTTTATAGTCAATGAGAATGATGATTGTAGGTCACTCCAGGTGATTGAACCAGAAACCTGCCTTTGTGGGTACAACCTAAAAGTACAGTACACTACGGAGATTACATCCATTCGTATTTTCTATGTTCCGGTATTTTGTGAATACTCTTGTGAAAACATGGGCAGGCGATCGAATAAACATAAAATGATTCTGCAAATAGCATTGTATGCAAGAATTGCATCTGTAATCAAAACACGTTTGTGTGTGTCATCTGCTTCTTGCAATACATTTGAATGTCACATACCATAGTCTTCGAAACAGCACTGGAGAAGAGGTACAGGTGTGAGTTCTTCCCATGTCAGGTTATTCTAAGGTTACCAAGGGAACGCTCCAGTCTTTCGAGGTGATGGTAAATACAAAGTAGTTATGCCTCATAATGCAGAGGTACACAGATCTCTTACGTGTTTTCTTTAATTTACACTCTATGGGCTGAACATGTACGTGTCACAATTTCAGAAACGACGTCCCTCGGAGGACATTCTTGGGGAAAGGATGTAAAGGTAGCGAGCATATATGTGGAAACTTAGGAAATGATCCCTAAATTTTAGGACATTAAGTTAGTTCACTCATTATACTGTTTCCAATGAACTAAAAAAACTAATCCTAAAGGGTGATTTTACTTACGAAATATTGAGAACTGAAACCATTTTTTAAAGCTTACAAACTGAATTTGGTTAATGCGTTTCTTATTACATTAAAATTGATCGATATAACCATAAATTCTAATAATGATATCGATAATGTGATGTTTAGTGCATCAGTGACCAAGTGTTACAGACAAAACTGCTTTTTGTAGTTTGCACCGAGAACAACTCGTTTGTGCTTGGCAGGCGGAAATTCTGGAAGAACAGGGATTCAATCTCATATCAAAAGCGAATTTCATACGTTGGGGGAAAGAAGAATATTTGCCAAGATCTGTACTTGGACTTAATAAAAGCCAGCTGTTATAAGCAAATGTACCGCGGTGATGACGATTGATTATTCAGAACCAATGGTGCAACAGACTTTCGCCAGACTTTCCCGTAGAATCAAAAGAAATGTAAATTACATAATAATAATAATAAATGCAATTGATTAAACACGCACTCTCTGCTTACAGTTAGTCTTAAATAACCTTTTTATTGCAGTATTCTTCCGAGGTAAGTATTCTCTTAGCACGAAGTAGAGCTGTCGGTAGAGTGTTGGCATTATGATCGGCAGAACCCGGGTTCGATTCATGGTGCAGGCTATATTGGCTGAGGTTTCATCCGGTTTCTCTCGATCATACCAGGATAGACCAGGGTCCTTTCCTTCCCAAATCCTTCGCCATGTTGTTATTGTTCTTAAATAATATGTCCAGTATAAAATGGCCGAAATTGGCCTTATACTGTAACAAAGTTTCCCGATAGGATAATTTTCTATGCATGGATATTTCTGTTGCCACACCATCGAAACAAACACATGTGAGAAAATTAATAAAAGTGATAATAAAGGTATTGAATAAATCGACAATACTGTCATGTCATATATATTGTTCCTGTCTGCAGACACTCGTCACATTATCGCTTTTCACTGTAGATTTACCCCTAAGAATTCTAACGAAACTAAAACCAAAAATGAAATTACTTGGAGAGAAATTTGGTTCATGGTTATTAACTTTTAACACAACAAGAACAAAACAATTGAAGAAAATTGTAAACAAATTTGAGGACAATTAAACAACTTTTGCTGGATTACCAAAACCGTGGTCCATTGAAATCACGCTCTAAATTTCTAGTGTCTATTTTTCATCAGGAAATCATTAGTTCTTCTTGGAAATATTTATAATCTTATTAATTTTAACACTTAAAGTATAAGATGCCACTAATCTTTGTCAATTTCACTTAAATATCTCACCTAACAAAAAGAAAAAAAATATTTTTACTCAATATGGCCTGACCATTCAGAGATACATTTCCAGTATTTTTCAATAGCAGACAATAAAGTACTAAACCTCGTTTTTCAATAGATTCATTTACTTCAATATAAAAATAATAATCTCCTAAATCGAAGCAGCACTGAGAAAACATTACATCACTTAAATATCACTGGATTCTCAAGGATTTTTCACACCTCTAATTTTTAAAGATTTTTCGCCATTTCATAAACGCAGACACCCGTCTTAGCATCTGGTCGATATTACCAACGTGATGAGTTCATTTTCTACTGGTGGACTGAAGTCCTTCTTCATCATTAAACATCAATTCAGATCTCATTTTACAAGACTACTTGGAGAAATAACAGGGTTGCAACCTCACTTCCAGACCAGAATTGCAACCAGATATTAATGAAAAGTCTATACGGATAATAAACTCAAGTCCGCGATCTCACAGGAGTTTTTAAACATTTTAAAGTATTTTTCTAGCACAGAGAAAGTAATTAAACTGTGAAATAAAACCAAAGGCATAAAGACACTTTCAAAACCTTTCAAACTAAAAAAATAACACACAAAACATTATTTCAAATGCAGAGAGAAAAATCCTTGTTTGTCGTTACAAAAATAATAATAATAATAAATACATAAATAAAACATGTTCAAATAGAACTCAAACAAACTTTTATTTGCTTTAGCCAAAAGTTTGTTTAAACGAATTTGATTGCCAGCAATGAAGAAAAACGTGATGATACCGAGGAAACTTGAGCAAGTTTCGGCTCGTTGACAGCTACCTACCTTACCTACTAGTCCACAACGCTGGGTGCTGGTTGAAGTTAACCGGAAGACGCCTAATATAGTAAAACATTAGTACTTAAAATTTCCAACATCAAAACTGCAGAGAAATACAATATTACCGTACTATAAGACCTACTGTACGTTATTATTAACAATGAATATCGTATTAAAGCGTTTCTTCATACTACGCCAGGGTAACAAATACGTTCTAAAATTGAGAATCGCCTTTGTTTACTAAAATTCTTGTTTGTTCCATTAAATAAACCAAATTTGTTCCAAATTCATTTATTTCTATGTTACTCATTCGTTTTTACCAAGCACATGAAATATTCAGAAATAAATAAGATTTTAACCACAACAAAATACTCCAGAATTGTTAACTGATGTTCTAAATTCTGTAATAGACAAGCAATAATATTGCATTCTGTAATATTAATATAACTATTAAAGTTTCAAGGTTGACTTTTATATAATTACTACTAAACAGACCAGTAAGGAAGTGTGTGGCGCAGTAGAGATATAGGTAGCGTGTCAGACTACAAAAATACTGGGATTTCAGTTCTATTCCTGCTCGGCGCTTCAGTGCTCACAATTTAATTCGTACAAACAAAGTTTTATTTAGAGAAAACAAAGTTTTGTTTGGGCCCTATTCTAACAGTTTTGGCAACCAGAAACAAATTACTTTTCTGTGTAACTTCGTTTAACATATATGACAGGTTTCCACCAAATATACCTGTAAAACTTATTGGCATGAATTTATAAATTTAATAAGTAACTAGTAAATGTAGCAAAATATACAGAAAGTATGGGATGGTATTAGGGGTACAGAGATGAAAACACCATTCATATTCATTAGCTGTAGTTACTCTTCTTTTCAGCAAAGAATGACTTTGGGACCGGAGTATCAGAGACTATGGGACACCCCTTGTTTGCATTCCTTCTTCTCGTCGGCTCTATCATGGTACGTTTTTTATAACTATTTTCCATTGCTTTTAATATTCACAATCACAATGCCTATCAAGGTTATAAATTACCAGGGAGGCTACACGAGTTCTTCTGAAACAATTCAAGGTTGATAATAAACACTGGACAAGTCCAAAGAGAAGTTACCTTCAGTGATAGATAAGATTTTGTTTCCTCAACTGTGAACAATTTTTATTGCCATAAATTTCTACGAATACGGATGTAATTTTTTGAATTTTTTCAGGAGCAAAATGTTGGTGGTCCAACTTAACACCTTGGGCGGCAAAATTGGCATTAGAGATCGGCCCAATAGGCGGATGTTGCACAGCAAGCAACATTCTGCCGTCCACGATGGGCTGACGTCAAAGCTGCCAAACCCCTAACTTCCAATAACCCAATCCCCAACCAAACAACACTTTTTTCAGTTGGTCAAAATAGAGCGTTGACCTTCTTGGCGGAAGGTTACTGACAACAGTTGCTGACTACTGTTGTACACGTTTAGTTGGACTTAGTACATTGCATCCATGATCGTATAATTTTTCAACTGCCTACAGCGAGATTCGAAGCAGGAAACTTACAAATAAAAAAATATTTTACTACTCCTCTGAGTTACTAAGACTGTTTATGAAGTAGAGGCATGGAGGCTTGAATTCTATAGTGGAATGTCTAATTGAATCTTGTGTTAGAGCCATGAAGACTGTTTGTTGATTTTATCTCCTGTCCCATCCAGTGGCGGTTCTAGAGGAAAAAAACTGGGGAGGTCAGCTCTCAACGTTGCATATTATATATAATAAATCACAGCCATATTCAATCCACTAGTGGATGAGACCTCTCCCCGAAGGGAGGAGTTGGTCTACTGCTCCCACGCTGACTAGACGGGTTGGGAGAGGAGAGCCGAAGCTCTCACTGTGATCGCTACTATATTTTATTCACAGCAGCTCCCCAATTGTCCTCACGATGCTGGGTCAACACCGAAATTATTATATAATAAAAGTCCTGCTGTCCATAATGTACATTCTCTTTCTTTCCTCTTTTGCCTTCCCACCATTCGTTCGAACGCGTTTTTCAGTACAAGCTATTCACAGACAATGACCCAACAAATGTTTATTTGTGTGGATGGGTGTGATACACATTAGTCATTTTCAGACATTTTTTTTAAAATTGCATATTAATTCTCCTTAGGTATATCTATGAAGGAAATATATACATTTAAAGCCTTTTTCAGTGTAAGAAAACAATAATTAATTGAAGCAAAAAAGTGAACATTTTAATACTTTTCATCAGTTCATGGAATTTATGGTATTTACAAAGGGAAACTTACAGTTAACTGCGAAATTTACACTGGATAAAATGACTTGATTGGATATTACACTACATAAAACGGCATTGAGTTCCTCCCTCTACACACATACACTTAAAAATCTATAAATACCACACTGGATATATTGTATAATTCAACACAAATTTAGACCTAAATAAGATGATTTAAAAAAAACAGCAACAAAGATTTCTACTTTTTATTTGTAGGTCGGACTAGAATTTCCTATATTATTTTTATAGTAAGAAGTAAGTCGGACAACTATTAGCGTTCTGTCGTTTTCGGTATAATCTACTAGTGGTATAATTTCGAAATAACACCGCATTGCCTATAAGCAATAAATTAAATTTTTAGAGCCCCCGGGCCCCGGTTTAGAACCGCCTCTGGTCCCATCACCTAATTGACAACATTTCGTTACTTTCGGGGTTATGGTTTGCGTTGGAAAACGAGCGGGCGTCTAGAAATCGGGCTATCTGCTACATGCCGCCATGATGCTATTGGTCCGCTTGCAATGTCACGCCATGTCCGTTGGTACCTTAAATGCATGCATTAGGCCGACGTCTTTTTGCCTCTCAAATGGTGGGCATCGCCGTCCAGCAACCTTCGGGCCATCTCTTTGACGGCAGCCGCCAAAAATCCCGACGTCGGCCCAGCAGCATGTAGCGGCATTTTGCTCATGGGGTTGAAAATAAAACATTTCTAAAAAAGACGGATTAGTGCAAAGATTTTTTGACAGAAACATGTACGTGGTCGGATTTTGCAAGACAAAAGAAGAAGTGTAAAAGGGATCACAGATTTCCTAACAACAGCCATCATTTTATCCATTTGTTATGTGAATTTAAAATATTTAATTAAGGTAGAAAAGATATTTTACAATAAATATAGCTATTTGCTGCAGAAATGGATATCCATTTTTCTTTCTATCAAAACATTGGTAATATATGCAGAAAAGCAACAAATTTTATTTTCACCGAAATTGTAGATTAAAAGCTACAGGTCATTTTAATGTGATATAAACATCAGTTTTGTTTATTTTCTCGTTTTCTGAAAAATTAACATTTTGGATATGCCCATTTACCTTTCAATTGACCATTTCCTGAAACTCTAGTGTTTAAAACAGCTTTCGTCTGCTATTTCATTTATATAAGTTAGTTCGTGGCAAAATTTTTATATCCCTTGTTAGCATAGCTAACAGAAAGGAATCTTATAATACAGCTCAGTCCGTTTTCCGTCTCCGAAAAATAAATCTCAGAAACCACAAACCAGAGGTTTTTGATGTGTCGCTTGGTTTTACCAAAATGACTTGATAGCTGTCCCATTTATTTACATTGTTTCCATCGATCAAGTCATTACAGCTCAGAACAACAGGAACCATTTTCATTGGTGTAATAAGTCAATGTTACCAACCCATTTAAAAAAAATCAAATTTTCAATTATTTTCATTCTGTTAGACCTACCACATGAACATTAGGGTGGATCTAAAAAATACTTTTCTTTTCTTTTTTTTTCGAAAATCGAAATCCTTCATGCGCCAAAAGTGGTGAGTCGGTATCGTAATGACAAAATTAAAATATGGAAGCTCTGTGTCAACTGCATCAGGTTGCGCATTTAGTCCAAAGTTTGCAAAATTGGTAAAAAAAAAATGCTTTTTGCTCTCTAAGCAGGACAATAATTTTTCTGTTACTGTTACTAAGATGCAGCGAAAGCATTTTAGAACACAGATTAACTTATATTTCCCCTGCCCAACCATCCTAGGTACCTATTCTTACCTAGATCAAGACCAGAAATCGGTCTATTTCGCTTGAAAAAGTGTTATTTTATGACGATAGACAAGGAGAGTTTGCCTACCTATCATGTAAGAAGACTAGCGTCTTTTTTCTTACTGGTACGCTTTCTCGTTTTATTATTTTGCGTTTTGCAGCTTAACTAGTTTGTTCTCAAACTACCCAGCATTCACCACATGGCTGCTACTTTAGTGCCACCCGTCCCATCCTACCTCTGCAGGAACATGCTTTCAGTCTGCTGTGAAATCGGACTTGTTCCCAAATTATGATTTTAGTTATCTTTCTAAGAGTCTGGTCCTGGTAAAAGCATCTCCGTATCTTCTCCGTCAAAGATGTGTTTTGAGCTTCGCGGTCTTCCTTAACACAGCTTTCAAATACCTAGTTGTAGCATGCGTGATAGAAAATGATTGTAGTTGTTCCAGAAATTCTTCGTCAAAGATTGTTATCTGATGAAGGTTATCTTGAGAAGCTGGATCGGGTCTTCGTGTTCATTTGTCTAAGAAAATTA
>JAGDQP010060128.1:0-12260 GCA_022664845.1 Lepisma saccharinum
ATAAGTGATGATAATAATTTAGTGTTCTGCGTGAATGCAAGTCTTATACGGATGCTCGAAGTCAGGAATGTGCTCTAAATAATTTAATAAAGGGCTAGCTAGAAAAACACATTTTTCCGTAATCCCTATCTGGAGATTAATAATGCTAGTGAGTGCTTTGGAAGTACATTTACTAAAAGCACGAACCAGTATTTGCAAATCTGTAACTTCGTTCAAACTCCAGCATCAAAGTTCAACATTCCGCTGTAGTTTCTCCTTAGATTTTTACATTTTGTCCCAACAGATATTGTCCTCCAATATGCATAAAGGGATTTTAAAAAAAGTCATAAAAAATTAAGGAACCACATATCAGACTTCATATTCTGCATACATTCAACATATTTTGTTGTGGAATAGTGTACGAAATATCAACTTTGACATTCAATTCTTTCCGTGTGAAAAAGCACCCTAAAAAACGGAATTTATTGTGTTTCGACTATCACGTTTAGAGACCATTTTGACCAGTTCAGTTACGTTTTTTATGCAGGGGACTAAAATTTATCAAGCAGACTTTAAAGGAAGAAATGTTTTGTGTTTGAATGTCCTATAATAAACCAGTCCGGGGATATTACATTTTTCATAAACCTCTGCAAACACAAATTTTGGTATGCGCCGCAATAAAAAATGACCGCCATTAATTAATCGCTGGCATAGAAAAAAAAGAATACCTGTTTTGAAGTATTCTTATGTAAGGAATACAAAATATTATTATTATTATTTTGTTGTAGAAAGAAGTCAAGCAACCAAGCTGGACGATTTCAAATGGACTGATCCTAACGCAGTTTTATGCAGTAAACAGCGTGAAATATAAACCAATTCTTCGTCGATTATAAAATTTAGTTAGCTTGGAGAATACTTGTTTCTTAACTGTACAGAGAAATCAGTTTTTATACAAAAGAAAGAAAGAAAGAAAATGGTGCTCCAATATGGCGAAATTTTTTAAAAAACAACCAGATTTGTAAACAATGTACTTTGTTGCGGAAGAAAGTAAACGAATTTCAAGATCTTAAAATTTTCGATTTTTTTTTCTTTTAAACTGTCAGAATTTCTTCACAAACTACACATAAATAACTATCATATAAAAATGATTACTTCTTTATGTTAATTAGTTACTATGATTTGCCAAATGTAGTACAGCATGCTTCAATAAATCAACAATGAATTTTAAGAAGAAATATATTGGTAGATTTTTTTTTCGGAAAAATAAAAAAAATGCGGATCTCTTGAATTTCCACACAGAACTCATAGAAAAATAATCATCAACATTTATGACCAGTACAGTTTTTACTTGAACTGCCTGAATTGAGATGGAAAGGGTAAGCAGTTAAATTTTTAACTTAAGAAATAGTTTTAGTTTAATTTAACCAATATTAATACTTCAGCATTCGTTATTATTTGAATAAGAACATAGCTAATAGTATTTATTTTCAACATTCATGCAATAAGGCTTTAAAATTAGTAAAAGACCCTTAAAAGTGTCTACAGTACTTTAGTACACGATAATAATACACATAAATAAAACATTAATTGACGATATTTATTTACTTTTTCGTTAAAAGTGAAATAAATTTACAGAGAAAAAAAATCCTCAAGCCTCCAAGATTATTGAGAAGAGCTACTTGAACATTGATGACTTTCTTTAGTTTTTTTTTTTAGTCAGTTGTCGCGTTTTCTCATGGTCAATTGAGAGGATGCTTGAACAGCTTGGTCGTTCTTCACTCACAGTACTCTTGAAATAGTTCTTTTTTAACTTAAGCTTCGAGAAAGATCTTGAAGCAGTTGATATTGAAACAGGTAACGTTAAAAACAGTATCACAAAGATACAAACAGATCTCTGGGAACCGGACTGACAGAGCACAGTTTTTAAAAAGCAACAGGTGTGTTAGTTCTTTCACGGTGTGACATTTTTATGCTACTTTTGTCGAAAGATCGTAGCGACAGGAGTTGGGTCGCATAGTTACCTGTGAGTGGTGTCACTGCCATAATTTTCAACTATTCTTCTAGATGTTTCAATAAGTTGATCGCCTGTTAATTTGACAATTTAATTATTGTGGCTGGATTTCTTGGAATGTTTAAATCGCATGTGTTAAACAAGTGAACCGCTCTTGTGGGATGAAAATGGCAAAGACACCTGAATAAGATGTTGGGACGGAAACATGATTCTGCGTCAGTAATCTGGACTTCACAGAGTTAATCGAAATGACGACTGGTTTTCTTCACGCGGTCTTGACAAAACGTTGGTACTACTTTCCAGTTGGTGCTTTGGCACTCTGTTTCGCTGCTTTGCACGAGTTCCGGCAATTATTCAATTATTCGTATGTTTTTTGTAATTAGCAAATTGGTTTTCGAGAGGTCAGGATTTGTTTTTACAAGTAAATGTCATAACCTTACGTGAGTATTCTTAAACCCAAAACTACTAAAAATACAAACTTTTTGTTGTTGTTGTTGTTGAGCAAACAAGCTACCTCTGGCTCAGATGGCATATTACTTACCGATTTTGACATTGCTGACATGATATTGAAATCTAATTGCAAGCAACGATTCTTCTGTTGGCGACCAACAGTATTAAATAGAAGTTTTTAATTAATATCAGAGTTACTGTTTCCTGTGTCACGGAAAATTGAAAGAAGGCCCTTCGTTTTATTCTGTAGCGAAGAGGAGCGCACTAATAAGAAGCCCCAAGTTTTGATGAAGTTCTGTTGGCTCTGTTGCATGAACTTTTTCTTTCTGATAATGAATAGTAAATATTTATTGCTATTGTGATCGAATTTTTAAATTATAAACGCTTTACTCAAGAGCTTGCATGCTTATTAGGACCACCACTCACTGGGGGTCCCGGGACTGACCCGGTCATCTCGAGCAGTATTTACGCCACTGGCTTTGATAGTGTCCTTTTTCCATTTTTATCTGGCAGTACGTAGAGGTATTATTCTGTTCTATTGAGAAATGTTTGTATTGTATTATACATTGTGTGAATATGAGATAGCCTGGAGATCCGAACATACTTCAGTGCTCGCTTGAATTATTTATAAACTACATAATATCGAAGACATACTCTTTCAATTCACTAGATTTTTCTTCCAACTACGCTTTCTTATATAAAACACAAACTTCCTTGTATTCCCTTTCTCCTTCCTCCAGCCTCGGTAGCTCAAGTTACTCTACCAGGCTCTTACCGAATTTGACATACCTTCCCGAACGTACGTACTACCATTACCATAGACCTCAGAATATGACGTCTATGCCAGAGCTACCTAGCTTCGCGTGCTCTGAACAAAACCCCATTAGTTTTAGCGCAACAAGAAATGGGGAAGCGTGCTAAGTCTATCTGTTATGAGGTCTATGGTACTACTTTCGCGATCTTGACTTACAAAACATTTATTATTTTCCAGTTTTGACCTACATTTAAAATAATAATTTCCCGATTTTAACCCCTATAAAACAATAAAAATTCAGTTTTAAGTTGCCCAAATATCTACTCCCAAGTTCATGCCAACGACGCATTATTTCAATTAACGACCCTAACTAACTAACGACTCTGACATTCTTTTTGAAAACCAGGTTCAAGTCAGCATGTTACTTTTGACACCAAACGTTACGTCCGCGTATGGGACATACTATTAATGTGGAATTCGAAGCACACTCGGGTTGGAATCCGAGGAAGAGTCGGGTCTACAAAAACCATCATATGATGCGACTTGGTACAGAAGTGGTCTTTTTCCTCTTTTTGCACGGTATGTGGATTAAAGGACTTCGCCATAAGCCCTGGCAGTTAGTGGTTTACGTTTACCCGTATCCTTTCTTCAGCACCAGTACTATCTAGTTTCAGTCTTACGTAATAAGAATTCCGTGCAAATCAAGTGATAGTTATGTGCAAGAAAGGGATAATTCCAGTTAGAATATGTTTCAGGGAACAAAATTAAAAACATTACATAGACACAGACAAATTGACAGCCGCTGTGACCGGGTCGCCATAGGAGTGTAATGGATAGCATACCCGACCGGAAACTGGGATATCTGGGTTAATTTCAAATTTTACCTCACACAAGGTTCTTGTGAAAAAGTAATGACATCAACAATTAAAAACAGTTTTATTAATTTCTTAATCCATTATGTTCAAACTATTTTACCAAAATAATACTATTTATTAAGGATTTTATGGTGGTAAAATAGTTTGAGCGTATGTTAACTGTTACTACTGTTTTTAGTTCATTTGTTGAACCTTACTGAAATTGGAGTTACTCCACTTCTGCACCAAGGTCTTCATTTTAACTGATTCTGATTTGAAAAGGAGTCCGTGCTCTTTATTGTGCCAGTGCAGCCGTGCCATACGTCACTTGACTAATTTTGCTTCAATCTAATGTGTCAGTCCCGCCTCATGCACGGGTACAAAAATTAATTAACATTTTTTTTCGACAAGAGTTCGTTATTTTTTATTTAATTTTTCTTGGCTTTTTCTATCAATCTACGATTTTCTACAGTGTATAAATAAATGTATTAACTTAACTTGTGTAGTATTCCCAGTATAATCAACGGAAGTAACTTGGCGTTGCAGTAGTTGTATTTTATATGCTATAAAACTCATACAAGTAATCCTGTGTTGTATAGATGAAATTCAGTACAAGTAAAACAAACAATTTCTGTCACAACCGTTTCTTAAACAGAGTTAAAGGAACTGGTGTGATAAATTTGGATAGATACGAAATAAAGGCTTTCGTTTTTTTTTTTCAGTAGCCAATCAAATATTACTAATATGAACTAATCAGTTATGTTTCTTCGTAACCGGAAATAAAACAGTTATAATGTAATTATTTTTTTTCACTGAACATTAAAAGGGAAATAGGAAACACTTTTTTTCTTTTTTAATAATCAAACTATATGCATCGGGGTTGACATTCTGGTTACAGGAATATCAGTCGAGTAAAACTTGTCATAGGATTGATGCGATATGACGCTGCGGCGTGTTTGGCACGACCCCTTAAAACGCATTTATAAACTGCTGGTACAACGATATGGGAATAAAGAGACGAGAGGGCTTTTATTCCCATTCTTTGGATTCGTTGAATCGGAAAATAGGGATACACTTTTTTTTTGTTCTTTGAATTTACATAGTTGTGTTGTTTTGGCGTGCAGCTGAGACCTTTCCCAAATCGATATGATGAGATCCGTTGGTGAGCACTACTTCCGGGGACATGGACAAGGTCTATATTCAAGTATCATGGTGACATATTAAATATCATTGGAAAACATCAATGGAGAGATTGGCCGACGCTCCTTCTTTCACTTAGGAGGCATCGCGTCGGCGGATACATTGCAGGAGAATTCGTATTGCCTTGGAGACTGCATTTATAGCAGCGGTATACCTATGACATTCTCTCATTCTATTAACAGCAGGGATCTTTGAATGGACATTGAAATTTCCCAGCTGTGCGGTTCTGAAACCTTTTATGTTCAAGGTTACGTAAATGGGTTCACAAAGAAGATGGCCGGAAAAACAAACTTTGCTGCAGGATAAGAAACAAGAGGTGAAGGTCTAGTGAAGGCAAATGTTTTTACGCAATCAGTAAGCTTCTTAGTCCGTTTCCATTCACTGCAGTGAGGAGTACACGAACTGTGAAGTCTGTTTTTAGTGTTATGTAAGCAGGATTTGCTGGACCAAACGTGTGAGTGTGTTGTGATTTCATTTCTTACTTTCAGTAGTGCTAAATCGAAAATTGAAATTTATTAAGATTTTGCTTATTTCTTAAATACAAGTGTTGTTATTATTATTTTTAAAAAAGATAAGTGATGTGGCTGTTACTATTTTTTTATATACAGTGCCTTCCATAACTTCTGTCCCCTTTTTCTTCTCAATTTTAGTATGGAAAGAATATTTTTTTCGCTTCAATTTTGCATGCACGCGAGGGAAATATGTTAAAATTGAATAAGGGTAAGTGCATAAACATTGTACAAAAGTTTCGTTGTTTTTTGTTTTTGTTTTTTTGTAGCGAAAACTGCGAAAGCGATATTTTTTTAATGGGAAATCAGTGTTAAAATGCTCACAGATAACTGTGAAGATGGACCAAATATTCCTGGAAGCAATTTAGTACTAGATTTTCTAGATACTAGTACCCAGATAGGCACACACAACCTGACACATCATAGGAGACAACCTTATCCCGACATGAATACACCGTTTACCATTTCCTACAAGATGCATACAAAGAACAGAATCTATTTCTGAAGTGGCGAAAACAATTGAGAGGTATCATCAGCTAGTGTTTCAGGGTGAGGTTCCAATGAGTTGTGCCTATCAAGGTCCCAGAGTACGGGAAATCTATTACTAAATTACTTCCAGCAATATTTGGTTTATCTTCACAATTTTATTTGTCTATGAGCATTTTAAGATTGATTTCCCATAAGAAAAATACGTATCTTTTTCGCAGCTTTCGCTACGGAAAACGACAAATCGTTTGTCAAATATTTGTACACTTAGCCTTATTCAGTTTTTACATAGCTCCCTCACGTGCTTGCACAATTACAGGGAGAAATATAGATTCTTTCTTTTCTAAAATTTTAAAGAAAAAAAGAGGACGGGAGTTATTGAACGCACTTATATTCTTATATTGAATGTACTCATCTTCTTATAAATAAAACTCAAATTCTGTCTGTTCGCGCTACTATCCATACGGTTAGACCAATCCGAATCAAACCTTTCTATTTGAGCTACACTTTATTTGGCTAGAGGAAGAGTATAGGCTCTCATCCTCAAAGTGGTTTCGCACCGTTTTACGTATCCGCATCAAACTTTTCATGAACATTATTTGACACAATAGAAAAAGACTGTGGGTGTTCTCGTTTCTATGTACCGTAGATCTGGGTAACTTTGTCCAGTAGATAGCATTTTTCGGATAATTGCAACGCAGCGAGGAAATGCTAAAGTAATTAATCTGAATTATGTACCATATACAGAGCCGTCAACTGCCCACATTCTACAATGTTTACACACTGCTAAGTACGATCCAGAGCGATAAAAAAAAGTTTGCTTAGTAACTACTTAAGGCATAAAAATTTGGTCTTGGTACTTTTAAGGCAACTAGTACTTCCCTGAAGGCTACTGGCTCGCCTCTTTTTCCCTTAGGTAAGGCATGTTACTGGAACGAAGCTCATGAATTGTGGTTGCAAAATATTGCACACTTTGTTTCCTACAATTGTTTTTCGTTTCCTCCAGCCTCGTTGGGGTAACATTGTCCATCTAGAATTTTAGAGAAATACCACAGAATTATCGGAAAGGTCTGTCAAAATCTTACAAAAACGTCAATCGACGAGGACACTTGCAAAAGTCATCGAGAAAGTGACAAAGTGGTGCATTATCAGAGCATAAGGCAGCTGTGAAATATGGTACCCTCGCTCAACATTGCGCTGCCTACAGTCTTCTCCGCTGAACAAGAACAGCTGCTGGTGGCCAGCGCCATCATTGGCTCAAAATGGGGGTTCAAACAAACCGGGGTAACTTTGTCCACACTTATACATTTTTTAAATAAATAATTTGTTAACCAAATCTAAAGTGGAAACATGTATTGATTTCGCTTTGTCCAGAGCTCTGAAAGGTATTTTTGATATTACATTTTGCGAAGAATTACGAACTTTACAATCAAAACTTAAATTTTTAGTACAAAGTTACCCAACTCTACGGTCCCCCAGTTCTAAGTGTTGCCAACCTATTTTATTAAAATGGATGTTTGTGTGTTTCAAATGCGATTGTTAGTAGAATCGCAGTACTCACTTGTTTAAAATTTATTTATGATCTTTAGACGCCTGTGGCTTAGGCTGAGATAGGGTGGGGGGAAGGGTGCGGGAAGAAGCTAGGCCGGGCCTCATTTGAAGGTATCCCGACATTTGGTGTGATAGGCAAAATCCTGGAAGCATTTTAAAGTTTTTTTTTTTTTTTGCATTACAAGGCTTGATCACAGTGTTCTCAATGCTTGCAACGTGGACGAAACCGTCAGGTATTTTATAATTATTATTGGGCGAGAAAAAAACACAGGGCAACAAACAGCGTGCTTTATCCATTTTCTTGATTTTACAGTAGAGCGTTTCAAAAGTTCTAAAGCTGTGTAAACCTGCACATCAAAAGAAAATTTAATTGTAATGGACGCACTACACATGTTCTACTTTGTATGAATGGTTAAAGAGACACAACAAGGGGCTCGTATCTCAATTTTGAAAAAAAAAAAAAGTACAAACACTCTAATAGGGTTAAGAGAAGCTATACTTCTGATTTATTAGATAATTTTGAATAGCATAATTTCGTTTTTCTCCTCTAGTGGATCCTAGAACCGTTTTGATCTGACGGTGTGGCCTAATTTGAATTTGAATTTTATTTATGGCCTTTAGGCATCTGAGGCTCTGGCTGGAATAGGGGATGGGAAAGGATTCGGAAAGATGTCGGCCAGAGCCCATGTTGAAGGTCGTGTGACTGGGAAAAACCTCAGTCATGATGGTCGGCCGCTGCGATTGAACCCAGGAACTCTCGAATGCTACGGTGTGGCGTAAGAACCTATACTACTTACCGGGTGTCCCAAAAGTTAGTCAACCCACTGTGTCATGGTACGTAACTATTAAACTAAAACACACAAAGCCACCTAACAAGGCTATAAATAAATGTAAAACATAAGACATTCTTGCCCTGAAATATAGCCATGTATATTGAGATCTTGTAAAGATATTAACGACACAAACATTATCATCATACAGATACGGTTGTGTAGAAAATGTTGCCAGTGTCGTTTGTTATTTTCTACAGTCTGTATATATTCCTGTACAAAACCGATTTGTGTAACTGATTACGATATTTCTTGGGAGAACTTGCATGCATTCTCATTGAACATGACAGACTTTTAATAGCTTATAGCCTTTGTGTAGGGGTATTAGTTATGTATTCCAAAATGTAGGTTTTCAGTTTCACAGTTGACCCCGTGGCAACACTTTTCATCAAGTATTCTGCCGTGTATAGTACTTTTTATATGTGGAGCGTCACGCACTGACATAATTAAGTAATCGATTTTTATTGCGCTTGCCAGGGCGCAAGGATGATTATTAAGAAACAAATTAATAGTTTATGTCAATAAAGAAAAGAACGAAGTTTAATTTATCGTTTTTTTAAATTTCAAATTCCTACATTTTTGCTGAATAATTAACTGTAAAATGAAGTACAACTCTTTTTGTGATTTTTTAAATAACCCCAAAACAGAAGCTAATTACGCATTTGTGCTAATGACTTTCTTCATTTCTTAATGTAAACAGGAATCGTATACCTTCGAAGAATCGATTGCACTAATTAAAATAAATCCACACTATGTTTCAATTTTTACTATTCGTCATGACATTCGTGAAATTGCCCACTACGGTTCTGCTGTCTTTTGCTGATCGGTTTGGTCACATGCTGAACCATAAAGATACGATTTTTTGAAACTGTACATTCAGTGAATCAGAAAGGTGTATAGGAATTAGTTATGTATTTAAAAATACCAGAAAGCACCGAAGTGTGTAGTGCATTATAATCACAAGGGGGAAAACTACACCACTGCGTACTCTTTTTTTTCGTGTCTTACAATAACGAGAGCCACATTTTAAATTATTACTCATAACATTACTAAAATAAAGAAATTGCTTGCACTAGGAATAGGTTAGAGGATTCCATCTGTAAATGGAAACTTATAAATTGCATTTTTCTTCCGGTAGAGAGGAGCAGAAACTCGAATATATGTGCTTGATTGCAACTTGATCATATCATTAGATGTTGAAAGATTTATGCCTGTTTCTTTGATTCTGACATGAATAGCGAAACCTTTTTGAAAGCATTTACCAAACTTATCACACGCCAAACAGTTTTCTTATCTAACCTAAATCAACTGAATTGATGCAGAAGCTGTTTCCGTGTGTGTGTGTGTTTTTTTTGTCGTAATGAATAAATACATAAATAATCATCGTAATAAAAATTAGGTAGTGTAAGTTAGACTGCTTTTTAAGTTCATTATTATTTTTAGATGATAGTTGTTAACAGGCAAATTTTAAGTGACTTTTGAAAATGTAATACTTTTACTAATTTATTGTCCATGCCCAAAATCTGGTTTATTGAGTCGATAATGCAAGGGCTACCATACGTGCGGAAATTCATGTTGTGTCCGGGGTCGAGAAAACTCCGGGTTTTTAGGTTGTTTCATCAATTTTCGGCTCAGACTTGCTGAAATGATTGAAATAATGCAATAAAAATAAGTGTAATAATCAATCTATACTTATAAATTGTATTAGCTGCAATATCTATTACTTTATGGGCTTAATATGTAACCAGGTGATCCACCCTTGTGGGGCATTCCTATACAGTGGTAATTGCTCGGTCGGTTAAAAATCTACCTTATGAATATTACTAAATCCATTAAGTTTTTACTTCATTAGTAACTATGTAAATAACTCTTTACTAAGCAGTGATACAGGGCAATGTATATCAAACCAAAACATAACTATCAAAAGTAGTATGAACCCTCAGCATACACCAAATTATTACATAAATGGTGCCCAAACCCGGGATGTGTGTGATCACCGTACCTTTGTTATTAAGTTGATGTGTAGCGAGTTATTAACCCGTTGATTTACCCCAGTGTTTGCGTTCTCGGTGGTGGCCATTAGGGAGTTACAGTGAGTAGTGTGAACTTAGTAGTGCGTTGTTGACATATATTATGCCACGTGGAAAAGGAAAGAAGACGCGGACGTCGGTGGAGAAAAACGCTTCCGAAGTAGAGAAATGTTACGAGATGGTAAAAAACTATTGTTGCACTATCGTGAGGCCAAGTCCAGCATGAGAGCTGTACCCGTTGTCAAAAAAGGTAATGCACTTCTTTCAGAAAAATATTCCAAGCAGCCCGAAGTCAGTCACTCGTTCGGTGTTATCATATTTGAAATTCTCTCAACAAGGAAAAGGAGAGTGGAACTAAGTCGTAAAGACGAGAAAGTCGATAACGAAGTATATGAGAAAGAAACTGCGAAGTGTGCGGTAGAAGTCCCTAAAGAGGCTGTATGGACATTATTAGACAAAACGTCGGGAGTGAGAAGGCCAAAAAAAAACTTCGAAGGAGGATGAGGCAAGTGAAAAACTGCCGAAATTAATGAATTTACTAAACCTAAGACTGGAGAACCTAGCAAGAAAAAAGTTCCAGGAAAAATTGCTAATAAGAATTCTGATGCGTAAAGTGACAGAGTGAACAATTACTGTTGTTGATTACACATCGATTGACCACTTATTAACACTCCTCACCCGGGCAATGAATATTCTCAAGGGCTGATGACGGACAAGGGAAAGCATCTCCGAGGGATACCGACAAGGAAAATCCATGAATAGAAGTGATGACCCAGTAGTGGCTTAAAAGCGTACCGGAAATAGAAGAAGACAAGCCAAGAAAGATTTCGTAACGAAAAATGGGAGTAAGCCAGATACGAAAATTGACAGCGATATAGAAAATGGAGATCTGGGTACATAAAATTGAAGGTTAGAATTCAAAAACAAAAAAAAGTTCCGTAGCTCCCAAAATTAAACCAATGCTCTGTTCCATGAATTGATGCCCCGGCTATGACTATAAAAGTTATATAGGTATCAGCCAAGTAATATAGAGAGGCCCAGAGAGCCTGGTGTCGGCGCGGCTTGAAACAATAGGAGTTCGCCGGCCTAGACACATTGTATAGAGCGACACGTGGTATAAGAAAAAGCACAGGAGGTAGACCAGGATACAAAGAGAAAAGAGGAACAGGAGTCCGTCGTTGAAGAGAAGAAGAGGTAGCACAGGACGATAAAAAGTATGTTAAGATTTTTGCCCGATATCCCAGAGAAGCATAGAGTATTACCAGGCTGTTCAGCTCTGATTCGAATTAGTTTGTGGAGATTTGTCAATCTATAAAGCTATAAGAATCTTTCATTCACTTTATCCCTCAAAACGTTTTCGTCATCCTTTAGTCCTAAAAGAGTGTGCTTCCGGTGAGAGTCATGTTGCGTCGCTCGTCTGAGGGGTTGGCGCAGTTATGAACTTAGTAGTTCTTAAAGGCAAAATATTGTCTCGTTGTTAATTATAGTACTCCTGTAAATATGAAACAGTAAGGAACTGACGACGAAAATATGTAAATCATTAACAATGCTTTTATCGTACTATTGTAAATATTGATGCATCTATATAACTTGCTTGCACCCGTTA
>JAGDQP010060129.1:0-12260 GCA_022664845.1 Lepisma saccharinum
TCGGCAGACTATAGCGTCGAAAGAAAGCATTTGGGCATCATTGACGGTCTAAGCTTATTTTCTTATTTTCATGTCAGGAATCTCGTAAGGTGCTTTTCTCGGTGTAATTTTTCAACACTCTGTAGGTCCGCATTCTATCATGCATATAAAAATATCCAGGTTACATCTACGCATGCCATTGTAATTATTGATATACGTTTCCCGAAAAAAAATTTTTTGGTACTCGAAAGAACTTTCTGCCTTTGATTTCCCACTAAAATTTCGATTTTTGTTTTCTGGAAAATATTCCGCATTTCGCTTCCCCCCCAAAAAAAAAAATACGTTTCCGTTTTGCATTCCAAATTCTCTGTATTCCTGAAAATGTGACCATCCCTAATTTTGAGTTCTCCGCTAAAAATGTTACCTATTATTCAAAGAGAAAAAAATCTTATCTGATTTCGAAGGTTTAAAAATTAACATGGTTCTGATAAGCAGTGTAATCTACCATGACTGACAAATTTTAATCTCGAGGCAGAAATATTTTCAGTATCTGTATGCCTTCGTGAAAATTCCTGAATTTTCAAGGATATTTTCTAACTATCTTCTTATGGCGGATCTACCAAAACTTAGAGAACCCCGCATACTATGGCAAACTTGAAACTTCCATGTTGTGTTTACTCCATGGGAAAGAAATGTGCTGTCAAAATTCATATGAGCTTGACAAATTTAGTGTCTGATTTAAATTAATATAATACACACAACTTGTATTTTTGGCAAGTTTTCGAAACTTAGAACTGAAGACGAAAATCATCAAAGAGGTTCTTAGGGTCGATAATAAGAAAACAAAGTATGGAAAATATTCATTGGGATCAGTGCACGAAAGCAAAAATATCGAGGTTGAAAACTATTCTTTTGCACCAAAAATACTGCAATTTGTTTTCGCCAATTTCTCCTACGCCACTACATCTATTATTCGACATATGAACTCTATTTTGTATACTGATTTGAAACATATGTGTGTGTTTGTGTTTGACATCACACAGCTGCGTTGAGACTCAGAAAGGTGAGATCTGTAGGATAATCTAATAAGAATCGTAGATAATCTCGTATTTATGAATGTCCTAAATAGATTAATAGTTAAAAACTAACAAACACTCAGTTCAAAATTTCCACTTTTAGCTTAATTACTTAATAACATGAAGGTCTTTTTGTGGATACCTCCACAAGATTAGGTAAAGGTCCTTTTAAAACACACCTTCACTTCTACATTTACGTCCTCCTCCTTACCTTCTCTTGCCAACTCCCATGTCTCTAACTGCAACATGGGAAGAAATAGAAGAAGTCAGAGGAAGGAAAGCAAACGTAGCTCACCCAAGAAGGATCAAAGGCGAAAAAGTAATTGGAATTTTAATTCAGACCAGTAAAAATGAACCAAAACAAGAAGACCATGTTCCTCAAGATAAAATAAATAAATAAAACCCACTACAGAAAAAGTTACAGGAAGATTTCCAACTGGAAGCTCCAACTGGTTCAAACCAACCTGATGACACCTCAAGACCTTGTTAGCTGTTGAAGAGGAAGAATCCAGCATCAACGAGAAGCCTCTTTCTCCCAATAAAACTCTCCTTTCCTACCTAACCCTCATTCTCAGTCTCCTATCAACCTCATGAACTCCCAATCTCCTACAAACACCAATGGTAAATATTTATCAAAAATAAACAATCCACTCATTCCCTAACAGCAGGATTTTCGCAGATACATCGCTGCGACGTTCTGTTTTGGTCACATTTGGGCATATCAAATGAAACCTAAAAAGCACGTCCCTAAGACATCGCATTGTGATATTTTTTGTCGTCCCAAACTTGTATGTCTCTGGAACATCCCTAGAACAACGCTAAGCGATATGTCACAAAGTGAGACGTACTTGAGAAGCTGCATTCGGAAATGTGTTGTCATTTGTCTCCAGCTGAGCTGTGATAGCAGCGCCGCGTTGTGGTAGGAAAACCAGTTGTGTTTGTAAATATCAAGATCAAGTACAGAAGCAAGCAACGGTCATAGCAATTGTGGATCATAGCTCAAAGAAGAGAAAAGAAAATAATACAGCGATATTTGAGCGAGGAATGTATAGTATTATGTATATGTTGATATTATGTATAGTTATGTAAGCATCAGTGTAATGGCCTATGCTCAACTGTCGTTGTGGGATTCGAATGGCTGGTGGACGAGCAATCGGATGTGCTGTGCAGAATAAAATCATTTATTTTTACCTATAGTGTAGAATAGTTAGTAGTACTCCATTTAAGCAGTTTCTCCTATAGACCAGTGGCAACTTACAAAAATGCCATGTTTTGCTTCCCTGCAGGTATGATGCATATTATGGTGTGTGCAAAATACAAATCTCAAAATAATGTTCAAGTTACCATGTGATCCTTTGTGACTGACAGTAACATGAGCCTTCAAGAATTCTCAATATTAGCTGCCTTTGTATGGCGTTGGATTTACTTCTCGTTCATTATTCACATGTGTTCATTGCAGAATGTGATGCAAAGTCTTTGGATTAACATTAAAATTAACATTTTCCCTACATTCTGCAAAACTGAATTCTGAATACATGGCACTATAATCAGAAACAATTTGTATTCGTTTAGGGTTAAATCGGGTATGCGGCATTCAAGTGCGGAAGGGCTGCGCTAACCGAACGAAACCTGACCTAACCTAACCTTGCTGGGTAATTGAAATAAGTTACAAGTGGAAAGCCTTAAGATAGTGGATGCTGTGTAACCGATAAATGCCTAATTGAGGTTTCATTTCTTTTATTAATTCAATGGAAAATGTGTGCTTTTATGCTATTGAATCATTACCCCCATACTAATGCCACATACCATTTTCTCTCACTATAATACATTTATGGCAAAACTGACTTCAAAGACGCGTTTTCTGTAAAATTCTAGCCCAGAATGATATGTTATACGACCCCCTTCCCATTCAAGAAAATCGATGTTCAATATGCCGACAGTGATGAGCATACCTTCCAATAGGCAGCGCCTTCCACCCAGTACCGCGTTAGGTTTACTTTACCTACACCAAAGGAAGTAGAATTTACAGGAGAAAGGTGATGTTACCAAAGTGAGTAGGAAGGAGTGTAGAAACAAACTTTGGGAGACATGATCCAGTGTTTTTAGGATGAAATACGTAGATATATGGGGGAGTATATATGCTTCCGCCATAGTGGGTGGGTACTACGAGACATAGAAGCCAGGAAATGGAGATAGGCCTAATTGTTTATTTGCTGTAACTGTTATTTAAGTTGACAAATCGAAGTTGAAAAAAAAAACAATCGGGAAGACGTGTTACTGTGCTCAAGGTGTGTGAGTGGAGTAAAGAGGGAACCTAACGGAATTTTTCTCTGGGGGTTCCGGTGGAATTCCGCGAGCAATGAACAGGAAAGTGGAAAATTAAAAGTGTTTGCTTCAATGGAGTGAGTACCCCCCACCCCCACTGTCGCGGGCTTGCCTGTCTTTGTAGTCATTCATAGGATAGTCCGCTATGCCATTTCTTAATATTCACCCTTTCAAATCACGCAGGGCAACCCTGAAAAAACAGTTACTGTTCTGCGAAAGTCAGTACGGACACGATAAAATAACATGATAAAGAAAAAAAACTCTGAACTTGACTTACCTAACCTAAGTCAGCCCTTGGCTATAATTATTTCATTAAATTTCCTAATGCGTTTATACACGAAAAGTGAATGGATATAATCGTAAATTTGTGTTCAGATAAAGGGAAGTACGAAACATAAAGGGAAGTACAAAACCAAGATTAGATTTTTTTTTTCAAATTTAAAACTGTGGGATGAAATAATTTGCACATCGCTGTGATTGCAAAAGAAGGGGAGTGTGTTTCTTTTTCGAATGACACCAAAGCTCAATTTCGGACTTTTGAGCACATAGCAGGCAGGCATTTCAAATTCAGCAATGATATGCTAGTTCATTGCTCGCACAAGTTTCCTTTTGTGTTACCTATAATTTCAGATAGCAGATAAAAGGTTACGTATATCCAATTCTATTTGTAGACACACATAATTAAGAGAACGAGCGGCCTTGGCCCAGTGGTAGAGTATTCGCTTAGCATTCGGGAGGTTCTACGATCGATCTCATCGGCCGACTATCCTGGCTGAGGTTTATCCATGGTTTGTATTCAGTCATAACAGGCATATACTGATATGGTACCTAAAACAGGCCCTGGCCGTCTACCTTCGAACAGTCTCCCAGCATGAGCCTAAGATACCTAAAGGCCTTAAAATAACTTCATAATATAATTAAATAGAGTTGAAGGCACTATTCTTCGATCTGAGGCCTCTCGCAACCAGGAAGATATGTATAAATGACGAGGACAATATTTGTCTGCTTACTCATATTCATAATCTACTTCTTCCTGCTTGAGAAAGGTCTCAGAGATCGAAATATAATGGTACCATATCTGATTTAAGTATATTTGAATTTGTACTTATGGCCTTTAGGCATCTGAGGCTCAGGACGGGATAGGGGAAGGAAAAGGATTCGGGAAGATGTCAGGAAGGGCCTTTGTTAAAGGTGCCATCCCGGCATTTGCCAGGTGTAACTGAGGGAATAACTTGGAAAAACCTGCCAGGATGGTCGACCGCTCGGATCGAACTCAGATCTCCCGAACGCTACGCCACGCTCTACCACTTAGCTACGGGGTCTCGGTGCCTTAATTATGTGTTTGATCTAGAGGCTGTACTAGGAACTATATTCCTTATTCTTACATCTGTGATACGTTCATGCTATTACGATGACTATATTGTCGAAATCTATACAGATTTTTTCACTGTTTTAAATGTTAACCATTGTAGATTTATTCATTCAGAAAGCGACGCAAATAATAAGTTCCTTTCTTCTCTATTCTAATTTTATTTTTTATGTATAGATTATAACCATGAAATTGCTGAATAGCATATTAGGAAACCTGAAAACTTCAAGGAATTTTCTCTGATTTCATGATTGGGAACCCTTACTTGGATTTCTTTTCTGCTAGAGATAGACAGATCTGATTATGACTTCTTCGTTTTATATTTACAGTTACAATTTAATGTCCATGCACAACAGGACTTTCGTTTTAAAGAAAGTTAATAGTTCCTTGACCAAGCAACCGTAACTCAGTTTTAGAGCTTTGACTTCACATTCGGTATGTGAGTTTCTTCTGTAGTTTTCTTCAGTCACACCAGGTAAATGTCGGGATTGAACCTACAACTTATGACCTGGCCGAATTCTTGCTCTCTGTCCCAGCCTAACCGGAAAAATTGTTTCAGATCCCACTATAAACAGTAGTTACAGTCCTGCACGGCTTGGTTTCTTAACCGGTATGTCGCAAAATATTCGGACATGTACCGCGAAATCATCTCATCTCATCTATAACTAGAGTCCTATTTGGTTCAACCTGGTGAGAGTATATAGTCAAGTTCTTGAATTCGTTAATTTTCTATTTCACTATATTTGTCCTTTTCTTTACGGTCTGACTTATTTCTGTTCAGCGTGACTTATGTGGAATTTAAATTTAAACAAACTTAAATGTATCATAAATCTCATTATTAATATCGGTATTGTTCCTTGCTTAGTTATTCTCTTTTCGTTTTTTCAGAAACTGTGCAGTAGGACAATGACAAGGCAACTTATGTGGATATTTCAACCGATCTGTGTACGCAGAGTTTGTGGACAAGGTGCAAACTCATGATAGTGAAAGTGCCCGTGAAGATGACGAAGATGAAGAAAAGCATAAGGGAAAATATCCGTCAAATATTTTTTCTCTTATTATATCTACACACTCTTTGGGAAATTGAATAAAATTTAAAAAAAAATAGTTTCTTAAGGAAGTACTGTCTTAAATAAGACATGAACACTTATGATGGTGAATAAAAAGGAATTTATTTGTGTGTCTAATATACGTTTTTTTTTTTTAAAGAAATGTTGTCTTAAATAAGATATGAACGCTTGTGAGGAACAGAAGACAAAAGCAGCGCAAGAGTGATTTTTTTTTTACTTATACTTTTAACTAATTTGTTTATTTTTTATACAAAATATTCAGTAAATCATATACAATTAATTTCGATAAAGTTATTATTTGAGTTACTCACACTTTTGGTGACCCTTTAATATGGAATACAATAATTGACTGCAGTTATTATCATAATGTGGCTAAAAGTGTTCTTTAGTCAATTTGTTAACGTTGCTTATTTCTGAGTGGCAATGGGTAGTTACGTGGGCTCGAACGTCCTGACAGGTTTAATTCCTGTAGTTTAGTTCGGCCAATACTGCGATGGTACTTTACGTAAGGCCCTGGCCGATACCTTCCACATTTCAGTCTGAACCAAACAGCTCTAAACCTTCTACATAAATTGAAGCTTAGTCCATATTTTCAAATGCGTAGTTCCACAATCATGATTTTTTGCAGTCAGTGATTTACCAGTATTTTAATTAGATCAGAATACTCGCGTATTTTATGTGTATGTCGCCTGCATAAGTCTTGGTATAACTTCAATTCAGTCTACAAATATTAGATTATAAGTCACGGAAAGTAATTTTATGTACTTAGAAAAATGGAGTGGCTTCATGTTCACCGGCCCTTTTTTTTTAGTCTATAACGTCTACCCTTGCCGTAAGTTATGTCGTACCTATAGTAATTTCATGTTCTCCGTCAATTTCTATGTATTCTAGTTTGTGTCAACTCATTCACGTGATATCTTGTGGGTTTCACGAATCTTACCTTAAGATTTAACAGATCTTTACTGAATGATCACTAAGTAAAGATTAGTTAAATCGTGAAGAAAGATTGGTGAAACGTACAACATAACATGTGAATGAGTTGACACACACTAGACTCCATAGAAATTGACGGGGAATATGAAATTACTATAGGCACGACATAACTTACGGCAAGGTTAGACGTTATAGACTGAAAGGAGACGGACATGCAACCACCTCATTTTCCTGGAACGAAAATTTGCTACAAACATCACGCTGGGATGTACCAAAGACGTTTCTGCGACGTACCATTCTTGTCTCTAGAACGTCTCAATGTCCCGTTGCGACGTCACATCAGAACGTCCCATGGATGTATCCAGGGCGGACATTTGGAGGTCGCAGGGCTGTCCCATTTACGTCGCAGGGCAATTTAGTGATGTCTATGCGACATGAGCATGTCACGAGTGTTACGTTTCTGCGATGTCGATGCGACCTCGCAATGCTGTTAGGGTTCCTACCAGCCCATTTCTTCCAACATACTTCAAAACAATTAATGATTCCAACAAAGACGATAAGATGTCTAACAAGAAGAAAGATGGACATCCAACAAATCAAACCAAAGAGATCATGAAGACACTTACAATACACAATATGCAGTGATTGTCCGTAACTTCAAATAAGAGATAAAATTTAACTCACATGTTACAAATTATCAATGAGAAAACTCCTAACAGCGACATGATGATGTACCAGACAGAAAAACTTTCAAGCTACAAACTGCACTTTAAAGACAGGTCACACAAAAACAAGTTTGTTATAACCTTTACAGAATCTGATATTGGATCTCAAGCGAAATTAAAAATATACGATGAAAAGAAACAGGATAATACAAATCACAATTCCAGAACAACCTGCACTTGGTTTATTATGGATCGGTACCCAGCATCTCCGCCATGGCATTCGTCGTGCTTGGCTTCGACGTAGATCTTTTATAGGGGATGTAATGTAGAGTTAAATAAGCAATGGAAGATAGATTCTTAGAATCATGAACTCTATTTCGTCAATAACTTATGTACACTAGCTACATGTAATACTAGCTACATAGGTCCGGGCTCACCTTGATAGCATCGTAGTAAATGTTGAGAGGTATTGTGACTTCTAATAACGAATTTCTGTCTATGACTGTCGGTTTGCGACTCTTGGTCACGACTGTCGGTTTACAACTGACTTACTTGAACCTAAGACTTGAGTATTTTGGTGAGTTACAAATGCTGAATCGGCCCAGCTTACGTGTTGCAAGAGGACAATCGCTCGGCCTCCTGTCACCCATAGCAACGCCGACAACGCATATCCAGCTATCAGAAACTATGCAGGATTGTATTATGTGCACATTCCACAGTATACAAATTAGCTGTCTGATTGCTACATATTCTTGTTTCCACACCGCGACACAATGTACTCTCTATGTAAATGTCCTACTGTTGAAACCACTTTGTCTACCGGGTGTTTCTAAACACCGCATATTAAAATACGATTGTACACCAAAGACCCTTCATTATTAAGTCACTTAATATCAAACGGAATTACAATTGGATTTACAAGACACGGTGTCGAAAAATCAATAAATTCCGGACGACCGTCTCCATTCAAACTTTGCCTATAATATCATTCTAGAGAAAAAATGTAACTACGAACCTTCCTGCTTTAAATACGGAAACAATAATCTCAATAAAACATGCATTATTCCACCTAATATAAAGTATTGCGGTACCTACCAAAAGGAGGGCCACCGCACTGCTGCTTCTAACTGCCCTCTCAGACCGTTACAAGTCAAACAGAACCCTATAGGGAAAATATACAAATCTGAAAAATGTGAACAGTACCAAACTATTATTGACTTAAGCAAGATAACTCAAAGCACATAAAAAGTTTACAAATTAACTCATCGAATTTCGAGAATCAAATCGAAGCTAAAGTAAAACAGAATACGAATTCCATTTTGGAATGAGTCTCTAAGCTACTATCATTGACAATGCATCATGACTATTCAGAACGACTTCAGTCAGATATTTACTAGGCCGCAGTAAAGTGCCATTTACACATAGTGAAATCTATTGATGGATACATCTTCATAGGTAAAGAATTCTCCTTTAAAAGAAAAGGATCCAACGTTGCAACAACACCTTTAGTAGGAGAATAACAAATTTCAAGGAACAATCAAAACAAATTACCAACAACGAAATCAAATGACAGTTACAACAAACAATTTACAAAAGAAAGTTATTTATAAAAATTACAATACGTCCCACGGATGCGAAAACAAGTCAAAACAAAGCAAGTGAAAAACACTAACAAAAACAAACATCACATCAATGGCAACGCTATTTACAAAAGTTAAAACATTTGACCATCAATTCAACCACATTATCCAACTGAGAAACTACCTTTCCTGGCAATTCTCAATTCACCTTAACTTAATATTTCCTAAAAGGACTATTTAAATGAGATCTAAACTTTAACAAATGTTATTTAGCTAAATTAAGTTCAAAGTTCTGTGCAGTTTAACTATTTAGTAACTTCATCCAGTTTAATCTAACGTATTAGTACTTTCGTAAGACTTTACTCATAACAGTGGGTCTCCTAGATGGAGGTTTGTTTCGGGGCGCGGTGTTCTGGTGTAGCGTCTGATTTCTATATCTCTAACCATCTATTTAAACTATCAACAATCATTTTCATTTTAAATCCAAAGGGAAAAAGTAGCCGATTCTAAGGTTAGAAATCCCTCCTGGGGACCCTGAGGGCCTTGGGAAATTTACTAAAATTTGATCTATGTGTGTTTGAGAACTTGGTGTCCACTTGAAATAGTGTTACTTGTTAGAAACATGCTTGCACTAATTGTCATAAGTGACGCCAGAAATTAGTAGAAAATCGACCCTTCCACGAGAAGATCTATTACACGTCATGGCGACTGAGTGCGACTTTGATATTTCAAAATACTGGCAGTTATAAGGATCTATCTAGAATTTTCAAACGCTATATCAGACCAAATCCCTGAAACAGAGCGAATTGGTTTGTTAACTTAAGTAGCTTCCTGAGATTCATTCTTCTTAAAGAGTTTATTTTCTTCGTCACTGTGTCTCTTTCAGCAGAGGGTTCTATTGTGTCATATTTGTGCACCAAAGTCACATATCCCAGATTTATCTTATTCCGATCATGGTAGCCTTCGATTTCTCACGCTACAAATATGGTAAGTTATTATTTACCAAAAAAGTTCCCACAGATCCCACTCCCATTTGTAGCTCGAGTAGTGGCGAGGACAAATGGAGCTGTCGAAGCAGTTCGTTAGAGGTGTCTGCTTTATGACTTAAGGTGGTCTTGTCCGCAGCGAACCAATTTTCCGAATACATTAAGTCTTTGGGGATAATACTGCAAATGAACGCTTCGCCAGGTATTGTATCCTGAAGTCACTGTGAGACACTGTGCATCTCACGAGAAGACCACCGCTACAACCACTCAAGATCACTGTATTATCTATATATGATGCAGTGCAAGCTGCTGTTACTAACCCAAACCATCACTGGGGATCTGTATTTGCAGTGTTAGGAACGTGTGCAACATGCACTGAGCAGAAGGGACCCAGCATTGGTGAATCGCAAAGGTGTAGTGTTCCTTGCCCACAATACCAGGCCGCATGTGGCGGGGTGGCCAGGGATGTGATACAGAGACTTGAGTGGGATACACTGTGCCATCCACGGCACTCCGTGGACCTCGTGTCAACAAATTATCACCTTTTCATTCCATTCCCTGTATAACCACCTTCGTGGGAAATTCTTCACCAATGAGGCAGTCTTGTTGTAGTCACTCACTGCGTTCTTTTCGTTCAAGCTCCGCCTGTTCAGGCAGCTGCAGGAACGTTGGCAAAATGTACTGGATTCCGATGGGGATTACGTTGATGGTAACGGTCGGTAAATGGCATTTTGTGTATACCTTTCTGTTTTTATCTAAAAAGGCAATAATGTTTTGGTTACCTTGTAATTCAATTAACTCCGAAATAAATTCCTATGATAACCGTGGAAGATCAGCCATGATATACCTGACACTCGTTCACTGCAGAAGCAAAACGTAACTGAAGACGAAGTAAGACGGAGTAACTGAAGATGCATCGACTTATCTGAACGACTTGTCGAAAACGATGCTTTATTCAATCATTTCCAACTCCGTCTTCCGTGTCAGCGAAGACCTGAAAAACGCAACATTTTTTCGTCTACATTAGACGTCTTGTCTTAATGTCATGAACAGTTTAGATACAGTGTAGCAGAATGACTAATCCCAGCTTATCGACAAGGCATTTCTCAGTTTTGTACCATTGCACCAAACAAGGAAACTATGTAGGACTCATACCATTTTTTCCACGGAAACAAAATGTTTACTGATGTCTACTGCAAAATTACGCCTCTTCGCCAGATTATGATTTATGAGATATGTTCATTTATCAGATCGACAATTGGTATAGAAAATCAAAATCAGGAGGCATCTTTAGGCGAATCACAGCTGCGCTAAACAACAGTGACGATTATAATTAATGTGGTTAAAATTGTACTAATGGTTTAAAACTCACCCAGCACAATAACGACGCATATAATCACGCGATATGAGGCGTCAGGCCAGTGTCTCTTAGGCTCCGGATTCGAATCCCAGGTGGGGTATTGATTTTTGAAATAATTAGTTTGTAGATTTGAGATGGGCGAAGTGATTAGTTAGTAAAAAAAACATCACCTATATATCTATGTGTTGGTGTGTGTGTGAAATGGTAGAAATAGAAACCAAAAAGAGGAATGGAATGTAAATAATCGAAATGGAACAATGAAACAAAGGCAATAATTAATACGTTGATCACTTGTTGTCGTTCTTGTATTATTTACTGCATTCGAACTGAAATAAAACGAAAGTTTTAAAATAATACATTTTTATTAAGCAGAAAAGAATATATATGCCTATATAAATGTATAACTATGGAACCTTCTCCACGTGTATAGAAGCAGTGAAGACGGAAGATTTTGTAAATTAACCTTCTGTTCTTTTCTTGGTGGTCGACACATCCTATTGCATTTTCACTATTAATACTGCCATTGGAGGTTGTTGTTCTAGTAGCAACTGCAGAATTTGTACCGGACATAGCACCAACGGCGGTAGAAGAAGTAGCACTCCTTGTAGCATCAGAAGCAGCAGCAGCGGTAGAACTTCTACTGTAAATAGTAGCAGAAGTAGCTTTTGTTGGTCATGTTGTTATAAGGGGAGTTTTAGAGCTAGAGAAACATTCGATATAATACCAGTACCCTTGGTTAAAACTATTCATGATTGTATTATGAACAAATAACGTAGAACTATTAGAAACAGACTAGAGAGGTCATATGAAGAAATAGGAAAACTTGGAGTATTTCGTTAGCCGTTCATGTGGCAAACGCAGCTCTTGAACTAATCGTTTCTGATCAATAAGAAATGACTTGAAATCACAGCACTGGC
>JAGDQP010060130.1:458-12260 GCA_022664845.1 Lepisma saccharinum
GGGGGGGGGGGTAAGGAGGGGTAAGTGGAGTTTTGCACCATTTCTATAGATTTTTTTCCGTAAAAAAAAATAAAGTTGGGGGTGTTCTCGAGGATATGGAGGGTTTAACACGGAGTCTCTCTCCTATAAAGTAGGTCAGAATTGGGAAAGTAGTCAAATCCGGTAGCAACTTCGTAGAGTATGGGGTAATAGGGTTGGAGGAATAATATTAAATGTACGTATAATTAGAAACTTGTACAGTAGAATCTCTAGTCTGACATCCTGGTCATGTGGACATTTCAAGACACAGCACAGATACTTTTTTTTTCAATAAATTAAGCTAAACTCTTTCATTTAAATTAAACATTTTCGTCTCTGCTTTTTTTCATTGAAAATTCAATAATCCGAGTAGGCCTGGTCTCATATATGTCTGACTACAAAGACTGTATGCCTGTATATTGTAGATGTATGTATGTAAGTGTTTAGAGCACATGTTCTCACTTGTCATCCATCTTGACTGTATCCTCCAACAGGAAGTCTTCCATGAAGAGGCCTCCGTCCGTACCTACGCTGACCAGTGTATGTATGTGAGTGAGCTTTGATATTTTTGAAGATACTAGACAAATGAGAATCAATCATGAAATTTGGAAAATGGCCCCAATAATAACTTGCGAATGTGTACCAAGTGAAGTACCTAAAAATTTTTGACATTGTTTATTTTAGCTGAGAAATTATAATATCCGTAGTAGCGTCAATTCCTTGTCATTTGTTCAGTTTCTTTAAAAGTACGAATTCTCCCGCCCCATCTCTCTCTCTCACACACTCACACGCACAGATACACACACATCACACACACGCAGCGTAGATACGCAGACTTTTATTTGCTTACCTTTTTTTTATGCTTTAACCATCGGCGGACCAGGGGTCCGTAAGTTTTACGTAAGACAAACGGCAGAGGGGGACGGGTTCAAAATGTCCACCCAAATATTTTACTGAAAACGTTTTTCTTTTTCAGTATTTCTTTTTAAAGTAGCTGAAACAAACGATTTCATAGGCTATTTTAGCTTTCCATGAACATATGAATATTATTTAGTGTAAAAATGTACTGAAAATTTGGCATTATTTTTTTATTTTGAACTAACCAATTCTTATATAAAAGATTACCTACCATGGACACAACTTAAGACTAACTTACACTCAATTTTAGTTGAAATGGAATAATTAATTAGTTACCAGAATCGTGATACTAATCAGTGTCGTCATCGATGTTTTCCTTACAGTTTTGCAAATATTTGTGAAATGCACTTTCTTCATTAAATTAATTATTCCGTCATCATCCATTCGGTCTGAGCCAAATTTGCCTAAAGGCCTTAAAATAAAATTTAATTCACCACCAGAATGCCAAAGAAAGACATGATATCTCCTTACTTAAAATAGAACGATGTTATATGCACAGATACGTTGACCTGTTGAAAATGGGGAGAGATTGAAGTTCAAACACTTTTTTAATTTTTTTTTCTTTACATTTTTTAAACCTATAGGTTGTAGGAGTCGAACAAAAGCATACGAGTTGGTCAGAGGTGGACATTTGCTTAACTGATAAGTTGGTTTCTCAAAATATATCTTATCACATATTTTCTTGACATTCTGGTGGTAGTATATATAACATATTTACCAAAGCACGATTGCGCGAAAGACCTATAATCACCTTCAATTTGCAAATTTATAACTCTATGCAAACTTAAATATCAAAGTTTAAATTTCTATCGTAAATTTTCGTTATATTAGTGCATAACACGTGGAACAATTAGATTTTTATCTCGTCCCTCACCAGAGATATTGAGCCTTTCATGTTATAAGATTATTACGAAGATAAGAAGCATAGATTTAACACCACACCCTGGCCGACACAGGAACGATAATAAATCCTATACACCTATAGTTGTACACACTAATAAATTAACTATATATGACTATTGCGTATTATTTATGATATGAAGTCAAAGTAAAACATTTAAAACGTTGGAGGAACAATTTATGTCTTAAAAATATAAAAAAACGATACAGTTTTACTCTTAATTTTAAGACATTTTTCTTAACTCTCAAATAACATTTCAGACATATTCTAAGTTAATCATCAAAGTCTGAAACCTTTAATTTTTTTCCCCGTAATATAATGCCTCTATCGATAGTTGGTGATAATTACTGGTAAGTAAGTATCTAGTAAAAGCTCTTCGCAAACTTGAGATAATTTTTTTAATACAAATTTTATGTGACGTAGGACTTTATGTCCGATGATCGGGTGCCCTCACCCTAGTCTGATAAGAAGGCACCCTTGAGGTGGAGATATTTTGCTTGCAAATGGAATATTTTTCATCAATAATTGAGACAATGTAAAAAAATATTATTGCCGTAAAGATAAAAGAACTACGCTTCAACACAAAAACGTGATGTTATAAAAAAAACTGCAATAACTTTTTTGTTATTGACCATGACAGAAAACAAAGGAAGATCTATTTGCATTTTTTAACACTTGAATGTTGACAATGTCCAAGTGGCTTTATCTTCTGATGGCCATTGATTACTGTGGTACTTTGTGAACTATATAAACGAATCGGTTAATCTATATCTTCCCTACATTTCGCGACACAATTTACACAATTACCCAAAGACTAAAATAAGAAATGTCACGTTACGGATTTCTCGTCTTGCTCGGCGTTTGTGTATGCGTGCATCACGCAGCCAGCCATGGCTACTTGGAAATTCCTCCGCAGCGATCTTCCATGTGGAGATTTGGCTACGATACTCCAAAGAATTATGAAGACGATGAGTTAAATTGTGGTTCCTTCGGTGTAAGTGTTAATTATTTGTTTCTTAGCATTATTCCCGCTCATTATAATAATCATTATGTACGCTCAGATGCAAATGACAGGCTCTTTAAACAATTTTGGCTTCTCTTTATTTATCCAGTCTTGATATCTTCCTTCTGTCTTACGACTCACGTGGTCAAGGGTTGGATCTTTTATTTAGTACAGTTTGTGAATGTCGAAGTTAATAATAAGTTAAATTTACTTCTGATTTATTATCTTAAGTATTGCCTCTTCATTATTTAGAACATTCATATATTTTAATTGACTGAACAGGCAGCTGTTGCCATCCTAAATACGTCACGAGTCTGAAGAGTAGACTGCCTCGATGAATGGAAACAGAGTGAAAAAGGTATTGCGCAAGAACATAGTTCCGGGATTCAGCTGGAGAAATTGAGGCAAAAATCCCACAAAACATGTAAGCAATACGGTTTGAAATTGCATTTATTACCAGTGTCAATCCAAAGCTCTTGACTGTAACCACTAGACCAACACGCCTCATCAGCATTCTGATGTTCATTATACCTACTTTCTTTAGTAGCTTCTTATGATGTCACTAATGTACTCAGTTAATTTTCTCAATTCTCGCTCAGGTTGGTCCACTTCTATTATTTTTTGCCCGTTCCTGTTGTACATAAAAACATTTAATCTTTTTCTAGCTTCTTTGTTCATCTGATAAGACATAAAACAGATTCTTTTTCATCTAAATGTTTCTCTCACCGATGATTTTGATAATTTCTACGCTGCAAGAAGAATCGTATCTTCTGCAAAACTAATAGAAGATAACATTCTATCTGTTTTACATTTGATTCTCCCCTTTCTTCAATTGAAACCTCTCTGTCCGTGTTTTGAATTTATTTTTATTAAGGCCTTTATATAACTTCGGCTCAGGCCGAATGGATGATGATGGGATGAATTGGTGGAACGAAGAAACCCTAGCATCAGAGGTGAGTGCTCTACCATCTGAACCACCCCCTCTCTGTCAATATTCATACATCTCTTTACAACCTGTTCTGAATATTAAATAAAGAGGGTGAAAGGATAGATCCTTGTGGCAGTTCCCTACGTATTAGAAATTTCTTATAATAATGTTATTTTAAAATAATATTCTATGATTCAAATATAGGTACGTTAAAAGCCTTCCACCACTCCATTCTACATATTTAATAAGAAACAGTTTATTTGTTTCGTTTAGTTTTAATTTGTGGAGTGGAATTCGTAATTCTATTGTTTTATTCATAGACACAATGGGACCAGAACGGAGGCAAATGCGGTGAATGTGGAGATGCCTACAACCTCAGACGTCCTCGTCCAAATGAAACAGGTGGTAGATTTGGGAAAGGCATCATTGTTGCCAACTACACGGAAGGTCAAGTAATCTCTGTAACTGTAAAAATCACCACTTCACATCAAGGTTTCTTTGAGTTCCGTCTCTGTCCCACCAACGGTGAACTGGAAACACAAGAATGTTTTGATCAACACTTGTTGGAACTCGCTGATGGTTCTGGCACCATGTACGAAATGCCTTACGGAGAAGGTGGTCAAGGTGAGCTGCAGATTGATCTCCAACTGCCAGCAGGAGTGACGTGTAAGCAGTGTGTTCTGCAGTGGTTCTACAGAGCTGGTAAGCAAATTGTTTTCGTCTTCTGTTAATTTTTCTTGATTCCCATATTGCCTTCAGATTATATAGTTCTTACCTTTTGGGTGTAACAGATTTGTAATAATTTATACTAATTACAGTCACTGAACAACTTAATGATGCTCAAATAAATTCTAATAAATTACTTACACCTGTAAATCACATTACTCGAAAATATACGTTTGAATTAAGTGTTAAAGATATAACATATTCTGGACCATCTAGGTCTACGTAATACTGGAGTGACTGGTGTCTCGAAAGATAGACACCAAACCAAATATGTAAACTCGTTTGTCCACTTCCAGTCTAATTCAATGAGGACCAAATTTTCAGTTCTAGCTCAGTTTTATACGCTTCTCACCGCTGTGCGGCCCGTTTTTTGATTTAAGTCTTGATTCCTAAGTTATTTATATAATAGTCTACCGCAGGCCCGTAGATATAATTTTTTCTAGCCCCTTTAAAATTATCCTAGCTCCCCATAGCAATACGTTGCATACATGTATGAAAATTATAGGTCAAACATATACTTGATAAAATTTTAATAATTTTCTAAAGATGGATCGTATTTGTACAAATGTCTGCTATTATACAATATCTTGTATTCAATTATTTTCGAATCGAGGAGTACTTTCCTATAGCAAATTTCAGAAAAGGTGCCCTTGACGACCCCTTACAAAGATACAAATTCATTTTGCAAGTTTCTTATGCGAGAAATATTGCAAGATAATATTCAAACGTACATTAATGTCTTGTGATAATAAAAGGGGCATTGTTAGACTATCGGGTGCGGTTCGGTGGTGCATGCGATTTTGTATAAAATTTAGAAGAAATGATTGATATATGCTTGCGTTGCGAGTGTCACCTGAAGTTGGTTTCATGTTAAAAGAGATGATGCTCTCCCTATATAAAAAATATACTTTAATAATAAACAATGAAGTATTCACTTGCATGAATTAGGAGTCTACCTGCACCATCAACTTAACTTCTTTGTTCAATAAAAAAGTACAGCTAACACAGCAAAACACCTTAGGCATCATGGGGGTTGTTCAACCCCTTCTAAAAAAATGTGCAAAAAGTTTAAGAAAATAAAAATTGAAAGAAGAAAATTCCACACAGAATCCAGAAACAAATAGTGCAACAAAGTTTCTCCACCGACATCTGTGTATTTAGTCTAATCGTGGCTAGGAGAAATAGAAAAATGGAAAAGAATTAACCGGCCTGAAAGGACCTGCCGCTTAGGCGAGACAATAAATAGATAACAGATTTATCGCTTGCTAGACTTAGCAAAAAAATGACATAAACACAATGAAATCATATCTTATATTTCCTCAAGATTTTGATTGGTGACTGGCCTGGGTTAAATCAGGTTTAATATATCTAACCGTTTCACGTTACCATTTCTCTATATAATATTTTTCCGTAATCATGCCTTATCGGTAAAAGCTATGGGTTATATTTGCGACAAGGTAATGCAATATATGTACAGGGTGTTGTAAAAAACTAACTCACGAAATTCCTGATAGGAAAATAGGAGAAAAAAATATATATAAACGAGGATGCACAAATGCTTCGTTGCGGCGCTATAGAGTTCTGAAAGTGTAGGAAAATCAACTCTAAAGCTTGGTAACTCCAATACAATTAAGAGTAGAAATGAGGCGGCCTGGCATCCTCAAAGACTTGAGAGATGCTCTATCGAACATTGCATAATCCAAAATTATGCAATGGATCCGCAAGGGATGGCCCAAAAAATGTAAGGGATTCCTAGACATTTTCTGGGGTAAATGGGGATGGAAATAAGCGCAAACAAGATGACTTTTAGTTTGAGCTCAGAACCATTGACATCTAACCGGACAATAACAGTCTCTTTTAGTAATAAAAAGTACAGCAAATTCTCTGAAATATATGTAATTTACTCCTGTTTGTTATGCAACCACGACTTTTTATTAAAATTGTTCCGCAAAGAAATTATGTTTGATATATCGACTAGCCCCTCAAAATTTTGTCTAGTACCCCCCTACGGTTTTCGGCTGTCTACGGACCTGGTATACCGTAAACTGAAAACACTGCAAATAATGAAAATTTGGTCCATATTGGTTTAGACTGAAAGTGGACAAGAAATGTTCTCTACACTCCCTGGCTTCATATATTCATGAAATTTTCAATGGCAGCAGTTAGTCCAGTATCGCTTTTATATAGACGTCATTATTCTGGACATACTGTAGGTGGAGCCTTTGTGGCTGCTATGTCAAAATGCAGTGGCGGATCGTAAATGTAAAATATACGACAGTTCCGCAGCTAAATTTGCTCTGAATATACAGTCTATATATTTCATTGTCATTACATCTTTTGGGTATTTTTGTCGTTATAGATTATTTTTGAATCAAGAGAATGTTACTAGAAAGTGGAATGAAGCAACTGAGCTGTCTGGTAAAATTTTCTTTACAAAATGCTTCAGTGACTATCTAATTATTCTGATTGATTCTCCTTTCAGAACCACGATATTTGTGGTTTGCAACACTGCAACATCTATGTGTCTATCAGTCTAAGATGATATGTATAGGATGTTGCAACTTTTCTTTTTCAGGTAATAACTGGGGCACCTGTGACGATGGAAGTGAAGGAATGGGCTGTGGAGAACAAGAAACATACATAAACTGTGCCGATATATCTATCTCATAAATCTAAAACAATGATTCCATTGGGTAAGTAATACCAAGCTGTAATGTTAGGGCTGCTTTTCTTGTGAGCGTGCGCTGGTTGGTTTGCTTGCGATTAGGGTGAGTAGGCAATTGAAACACCTGTTTTATTGCGTGTTCTACCTGCAACACGTGTTTCAATTGTCTACTCACTCAAATCGCAAGCAAAACACGATTGCAAGGAAAACAGCCCTTATGTAAATAATAATGATTCCTCCGTATATTCCGTTAAAAAAAATAGGTAGTCTAAAAAACAAATTTCACCGTTGAGACTATACAGGATAAACAGACTGATAAGGCTATTACACTTTATTGTAAGAACACACAGCAAGCGTTATAGTTTAAATGTTCTAATAACATTTCTCAGACGAAATACTAATCAACAGAGTCTATCAGGCTTCAATCGGAGTTGAGTTCTCTTCCTGACTTGGACATTTACTGAATCTTGACATTATTAAAAAAAATGTATCTCCCAATTTTGACCTAAATTAGAAAAAAAAATTCCTACCCTGATTTTAAGCTACGTTTAATTTATTTATAGTTATGAATTGCCTAAATGATGTTTCTTACCGAGTGGCAAGGCTGCGTTGAAAGAGTCGTTTGTTATATATTAATTGTATTTCTTGATGTGAATGCAAGATACTGAATGTGTTTCTTAGCATAGATCATGGCATTATGTTCGGGGTTATAAGATGAAACAGTAGTTTTACGTACTACTGTAAATTTTAATAAATTGGAATACCATTATTCGTGGCGACATGTGTCAATACAGTGTTTAAATTCAAAATAAATAAGTACCTGGACCCATGAAGATCAAAACATTGCATAGATTCAAGGCAAAATTCACCCTATATGATTTCTTTTCTTTTTTCACGATTATTAGGGCTACTCACACCCCGTGCTCCAGCGGTTAGAGCCACGGATTTTGGACCGATAATATCGAAGAACTTGAAGAACGCCATTCAATATAGTTTCTGATAAATGAACTGTGGCAACTTGAAAGCTAATACTACATAAAGCTTTGAAATATACAGTGGAACGTGGAAGTTTTGAAATGAATGGAGCCTCTTTCCAGGAGTGGAAAAGGTAACCAGAGCCGGTCCCTGATAATGAAACAAATACCGGAGCAGAGTCCCGGTGGGCTCCGGTTGAATTTAACCACTGTGGCAATATAAAATATATTCGCAAACAAATAAAACACAAAGATTTTGGAGCCAATTGCCATTGACATTGCCTATCTATATCACAGTCGCACCTGGCCAAGACCCACTCAATCTGACACTAAATTTGTTGTTCAAAATTTTAGGGCTAATACAGCCCATGAAGATGAGTAATGTTTGCAATATAATGTAGGGCCGCTGTCCATTCCTTTGGAAGGTAATGAGAGGTAGTCATCCGTGGTGTCTAGCAGGATTAGACGAGAAATGGACATGTCCAGTTGGCCCACAAAGTTTTGGATTGTAGTATTTAATTTTTTCTGATTCTGATTGTAGAACGTGGCGGATAAACTTGACAAGCCGAAGTCAAATAGTATACAAAATGAAGTTTACCAAAGTTTTACAAGGAACAACTTGTGAACAGGTGTTCTAAAAGCAGAAGTTTGTTTATAATTACTGTTTTAGCTTCCAAACTTTGGTATTCCAGGGTGAGACACAGAATTCTTTTATTCCGTTACTTGATTTCTTTCTTTCTTGAGATTTTAGAGCCACTCGGGTGGAACCGATATCTCCTAGCCATGTGCGATTTTTTGATATATCGATCGACATTTTGAAACATCGAAACAGCCATATCAGTAAAATCGAATATAGTGTCCACCTACTTGAGGTGAAGGTGTTCCAGCTTCGACTTAATGCTTGTCACTGCAAAGCAAAATAGCGTAGCTCATCACAATTTCCTGAATATAGCAGTAATGTGGTAGAGACTTGAAACAAAAGCTGCTATATCGAGGTCAAGCTATTGGTCTGGCAAATCCGGTACATGCATAATCCGAGAACCAAGGCCTGACTCTAAATAATATTTTGTCTAGTTGTGTTGGTAAAAACATATGCGATTATTAAAATTAAATCATAAATGCATGGCAACAGTTAATAATATTAGCTCAAGTACGCACTAATTCCGAATACTTAAATGTTATACCAAAATATGCATATGTGTGTAAGAGAAAGATAAATTGGTATTTTGATATGAACGATATTTCGAATTCCAACGATATTTTAGTATGAACGATTTTCGATTTCCAACTATATTTTGATATGAACGATTTTGAATTTCCAAAGACATTTCGATATCAACATTCTTGATTTGCAAAGATTTTTATTTCAATTTTCGATATATCGTTTCATTTTCGCTTTGTCAGCTATATCGATGTTGGATATCGAAATTCATAAATCTTACAGCGCTAGTATCATCAAGGAGGCCTATTTCTACTGACAGACAGAACAGGCGTCATTAACGACGATCCATTATACTGTATAGGCCACTTATCTTTCTGTATATATCTTCACCTTCTTTGCTCTCTTTATACTTATTCCGAGCCACCGTATCTCAGTGGTAGAGCTTTGGTATAGCATTCAGGAGGTTGTAGGTTCAATCCCAGCAGCCGACCATCCTGTCTGAAAATATTGCAGGGTTTTCCTCAGCCTCACACCAGTCAAATGCCGGGATGGCACCTTCAACATAGGCCCTGGTCGACTCCTTCCAGAATCCTTTCCCCCTTCCCTATCCCGGTCTGAGCCTTAGATGCCTAAGGGCCATATATAAAATTCAATTAAGATTGGAACTATGTTCATTCCCTAAATCTTAGATAACACACCGTAATTCACATTGGGGACATCCGAAATACATCGTGTCAGTATATACCAATGACTCTGCCACACCCCGTCCCCTGGGGGATATTACCCCCCAAATTCTTAAGCGTAGTCCTTCAACTTTAAAATTTTTACGTTAAAAAATCGATAGAAACCGTGCAAAACTCAGGCGCAACCGATATCACCTAGCCATTTGCGATTTTTGATATATCGATCGATATTTTGAAACATCGAAACAGCTAAATTGATTACGATCTCCCAGTTTTGACTTCACACCCACTCAAACTGAAAATCCTGGCATAATCCCTGGTATATATTACCAGAAAGTTTCTGTATCTAATATCAATGTCCCAAATGGTATTGTTTAATCTTTCATGTATCTCGAAAATGGCTATTCTCTTAATAACAGTTACAGATCTTCCTCATGTCGTTATCCTTGGTTGATTTACTATTGCTTTCCAGATCAACATTTCTAAGATTTCCAATCTTAAATATTAGAACAAATGAGGAAGGGACCGGGGCGAGATTTTTGGCTCAAATGATTCTTAGTCCCTCAACCATGATTAATATTTTTCTAAAGAATCACTCTCCATAATGTAATTTTAAAATAGATACGAGTTGAATATTATTTTTGAAAATGTGGACGGATCAACCATCACACTTCTCATGTTGGAGACACCAAAAGTGTGAAGGTAAATAATTTCCGTATTATACTGAAGATTTCTCTCTTTAAATATATACAATTAGTAACTTTTGTTTTGTTTTCTTTCCTTTAGGTGAAATACAGCTTCGTTGAAGATGTTCAAGTAAGACAACCTACTGGAAATACTCAGTTGATCAAAGTAAATGACAGGTTGTAACAATTACTGAAGTACAAATTCACTGACACTTTACCTACAATAAAATATTTCTACGCATGTACCTGTTTCAATTGAGAAAATAATAAAAATATTTTTTTAACCTATGTCAGGAAATTGTAGTTTGATTGCTGTACAAATGGAAAAATAGGTTTTACTAAAAATTATTAATTGGACAATAAGATTACAAATCTTATCAGACCTGTGCTCGTGAGCTAATGACTATGGCCACTGGGTTCGAGTCAACGCTGGAGAGGCGATGTAATTTCGAACTCTGCTCACGATATCATTGAGCTATTTTCAGAGTTCTACCTGACGAACACCAGTGCAATACCTTAAATAGGGTCCACCAAAAAAATGTGTGGCGGGGCGCATCTTCGATCTATTCAACGACCTGGTACAGTGTTATCCAGATACGCGCGCACAAACATGATAAAAGTGTGGCGGGGCACCATCTTGTTGCATGTAAAATAGATAAGCAAACAGTGCACGAATAAATGGTAAAATTAATGTGTCCAGCATCTCCAAGTAAGCATGGTCAGGCACCCTATCGCCGAAAAAGAAAGTCTCCTTGATGATACATTGTTACTCCACTCCAGACAATGAGTCCTGCAAAGTTGGCCGGTTATCGCGAAGATGAGCATTGGTTAGGCGTGTTGGTGTGTTCAGTTTCATATTCGTCCCTCCATCGTCGTTGCACTTCATGGACATTCTCGAATTTCCAACACCATTTCAGAATGTTCTCTAGACTGCTCGAATGACAATCGTGTTCGTATCAGTGCTGCACTTTCTACAATGATTGAATCACATCGCATCGCATAGTATTGCTTTCCATGACGTCTGAACAGTAACGTTTTCTGCTGCTGGACCATCGTACTACACGTTCAACCCATAAGCAATGCGATTTCGGAGTGTATCAAACGTATAACATGTTTTACAGTGTGTATACATTTTTTT
>JAGDQP010060131.1:0-12260 GCA_022664845.1 Lepisma saccharinum
AATGGTAACTTTAAACACTCTTCGGGTCAGAAGCAAAGGCTGTGTCGACATAAGGAGACATTATGTGCTCTCTCTCTCTGAAAAAATCAAGTTTTACAAAAGGTTAATGTAAAAAGGTAATGCTTTTCTGCCTTTATTATTAGCTCCAATCTTAAGTGTAGTGACTGGAAGTTAATTTAATCGTTAAGAGGTCTCCGCATATTCAAAAAATATTATTCGTTCGAGAAAATGCAAGTGCGCAAATGCAGTCTGTAAAGACGCATCGAACACATTTAGATAATGAAATCGATTAAATTTTAAAACGAAGTGATCCTTCTACGGATGAAAAATAGACAATGTATCAGCAATCCTTACATCGTTGTTTCGAACATACTCCACACTCTCAAAAATCAATTGTTTTACCAGTTTGCAATTCTTAATCTTCAAATATATTACCAATGATTCAATATATTATTAGTTCAGTACCAAAATCATTTGCTAAAAATACTCAAGTATTATTCAGTTTCCTTCAGGCTTTCAACCGTAACAGTTGTGATCAAACTGACACAGTATCCATAGATAAGAAAGTAATTTCAGGTTCAAATATTATTTATCTTATCAGTGATGTTGTAAGAACTCGAAAGACTTCAAGAAATCCAGTTGCCACTCAAGAATTTAAAGATATATTACAAAATATTAATATTCCCTCAGAATTACATAATTTTCAATTTGGCGTAGGTTCTACTAAAATACTAAAGCAGAAAAATTCTAGCACAGTAACAGTAGAGAAAATAAAAAATACTGTTAGCCAAGAAATAAAGAAACGTTTTTCTTCATAATTCAAAGATTATAAAGAATACAAGTTTTACATGTCGCATCATAAAATTTATTATGCTTATGCAGATTCAAATTCTTTACGTATTATCTAGAAATTAAAAAAGGAAACTGTTTTTTTTTCAGAAAAAGTAAGAACATAGATACATCCATACATACATAGTTCACAAGATACATACATTTTACATGCTCCTGCACGTAAACATAGTTCCCGTAAAGTTTTGTTAATGAATCTAATCAACTAGTACAAATGGTTTTAGCAGATAAGAAAAACATATCAAAATATATTGATGATTATAAATATATTTTATGTAGCATAGATGCTTTTAGTCGATATGCAATTTGTATTTCTGTTAAAAATTAAACGGGTCCTGTCATTATAAAAACAATATAATCAATATTCAGTAAAAGCAAATTACCTCTACATCATTGTCAAACTGATTTTGGAACAGAATTTTATAGTCAACATGCAAAACATGTTCATCATAAATATCAAATGAATCATTATAGTGTACGTTCTAGAATTAATACTGCTTTCGTCGAACCTTATATTCGTACTTTGAAAGGAAAAATGTATAAATACTTTACTGCTGAAAATAATTATCGTTATATTTATATTATGCAAGATCTTGTAAAAAGTTAAAATCATACGAAACATTTTTCCATTCAATACGCACCTGTGAAAGTAAATAATTCTAATGTTAATGAAATTTGATAAAATATATGGGCTGAAAAGAAAGTTAAGCAGAATGTAAATTTAAGTATGTTCGGGTCAGTAAATATAAACATAAATTAGAAAGAGAATATTTACCGAAATTTTCGAGTGAAATTTTTTAGTTTATCAGTGTATTAAAATTAATGCAATTATTTGTAAAATTTGAGATTGGAATGGTGAACTTATAACAGGTTCATTTTATCATCAACAATTACAAAAGGTTTTTGTAGGAAATGGAAATGTTATTTAAAGGGAAAAGGATTAAAACGTAGATAAAGTTGGATTTATGTGAAATGGTTAGATTATCTTTCTTCTTTAAATAGTTGGGTTGAACAAAAATTTGTTCAGTCGTATACAGGCTGTCTCAGGAACAAGCCAATGAATTTTATGTTACAATACCATCAAATGTTTGCAATAATATATTTGAAAATAAAACATGTTCGTATACTATGAAACTTTCTCAGTCAATTCATTTAACGGGAAAATGGGTGGTAGGTTTAAGTGAACTTTCTATTCCTTGGAGTGTTTACAATATTTAGAAAGAAGAACAACTTATTTTTCAATTAGGAAATAAAAATAAAATATAATATAAAAGTTCCAGCTGCATATGGATCATAACATTCAATTTTAGTTAGTATTCGTACGAATTTACGTAAGCAAATGGGAAAAGAATGTGAGGAGAAAGAAAATGTACATGTATTTGACGATAGTAGTATTCTTAATAAAAAGTTTCATGATGTAGAAATGATTAGTGTTGAACGGATGAACAATGATGATCCTGTAGTAATGGAAGAAAATCCTATCTTAATTCAATATGAGGAAAGTAGAGATAAAGTTTATGATTATCTCATAAAGGAATTCCTAAACGTGAATATCTTTTCGCGATGAGTCCAGGTTTGTAAAATATTTTAGAATTTAGTAATGATTCTAAAGTAATACACGAATAGTTCACCTTTATGCCATGAATCGGAAAAACAAACCTAAGTTTCTTAATGTTCCAGCGCCTTACCACACGAATCTTGATAACCTGTTTATGGAAAACTAATTCGAAAACTTCGTATTCCAGATCATTACGGGAAAATTAAATCTTTTATTTTTGACTATCCATAATATGTTAAACTTGAACAGAAATGTTTTTATACTCTTAATGTAGACTTAAAAGACGTGCACGGGGAAAACTTGCCATTTCAATTTGGAACGTCAAGCGTGACACTGCATTTTAAAAAAAGTATTTATGAAAATAGTGACTATAGTTTTACAGACACTTTGTTCTAATGGAAGCATTCAAACTTATTCTAATAATAGTCCAACACATTTTTTCAACATTCTAAATAATTGATTACATTTAGACGAATCGTGGATGGTAGGGTTAAGTGAAATTCATATTCCCTGAACGTACAATAATGTTATTACTGGTGAAAATATAAGGTAGTATGATAATATAATACATAAAATAGCACAAGAATACTATTCCACCGTTCAGCAGTTGTTAGATGAATTGAATAAAATAAATTAAAGTATAAAATTGGATTATTCAAACATTGTTACTATATAAGTTGATGACACTATAAAATCTTTACGTTTATCACCCATATTAGCATTACAATTAGGTTTTGAAGCTAATATTAATATATTGAAAGGTAGTCGTATTCCTAAACAGCCATTTTCATTTTTAGACATTGGATATCCTCATCAAGTATTTGTTTATACACATATTATTCAACTTCAGTTTGTAGATGATACAAAAGCACCCCTTGTACGAATTATAGCTATGACCGATAAACATCGTGGGAAAATACACACCATAACTTTTAAGAATGTACATTATTTTTCCTCTTGCAAAACTTTTATTTGACACTGTAGAAATACTACTACATGCAGGCCGAAATTTACCATTCGCATCCAGAACATTGTCTGTAACATTTCACTTTAGGCTCTCTTCAAAATTAAAACATACATAATTATGCATAGAGGTAGAGGTATTTTTCAGATTGTTCATTAGTATGCAATTCATTAAACAAGGAGCAAAAGCAGTAGGCGACGAGCTTTACAAAAGGGAAGTCAAGTTACGGGGGATGTGCTTAGAATCCGTCCTATTAAGGAATCTTCAAAAGCAGGATCATCTTTAAGAAGTAAAGCTGAAAATAAAGTCAGTCAGTCAGTTGCTTAGTGGTAGCGGTAAAAGAAGGGCACGTAAGCGTAAGGCTCTCGTTCATACTTGACCAGCGATTTTAAAAAGACGATGTGTTCGCAAGAAAAGAAAGAGTAGAGATATTTTCAGTTAAAAATGTTAAACTAACTAGGGATGAGCTAGCTAGCGGTAACAGCAATAGTTATCTTATCATTTTTTATTTGAGAAATCCCTTGCGAACACGTTCTCCAATTTCTGAATGTATGTTTCCAAAGAGCAGGTTTGAAGTCTTTCAGGATATATTTTTCCACAGTTCTAGTATTGATGGTATTAGAAATATCAAGTACCAAAATCCATTTTCCCCATATTTGAAATAGTCTATAGAACTTAAACAATGCATTTGTACAGTTTTATATATATAAACCTCAATGGTTTAAATATACGCGAAATATTTTCTTATTTTCATAACAGGAATGTCATAAGTTAGGTTTGTCAATGTTGCTTTACAACACCCTGGATATGTATTTCATTGTATGTAATAATTATGGCTCCCAGTATATAGCAAACATATAAACAGTGATAACAGTAATATTAATAAAACTTTAAGAAAGCATGTTAATCATTTCAGGTCTTTTCATCGTTTTGTATGTTTAAACGTATTATAGCGCATTGTGTCAACAAATATACTAAGTTGAGCAGTAAGCTATGACAAGTATATGTTTTCCTTTTCTGTTTTGAAAGATTGGAGTAGTAAAGAAACGAGCGATGGTCTTCACTAGCATCTAAACGCGTATACATTTAGCCTAATGTAGACTTACAATTAAGGTTAATTTTCATGAAAGTTTACGTTGTTCACTTTATTTATGATTTTGATGTCCTGTGAAGCTATATACAACCTCCGTGTTCATCCATCTGACTGTTAAGAACTCAGAAAGTATTAAGATTAGGAAGGTGGCTGAGGTGTCATTAGAATGGTCTCCGGAAGAAAGTCATACACAATATTTGTAAGTTTAAACGTATTGTAGTGCATTGTGCCAACAAATATATTAAGTTGTGAGGTAAACAATGACAAGTATATGTTCTTTTCTTTTTTAAAAGTTTGGAGTAGTAAAGAAACGAGCGATGAATTTTCTGTAAACAGATGGTCTTCACTACCATCTAAACCCATATAAATTTAGTTTAGTGTACACTTACCATTAAGGTTCGTTTTCATGAAAGTTTTCGTTGCTGGCTTTACTTGTGATTTTCATATACTGTGAAGCCATATACAACCACCCTGTTCATCCGTCTGTCTGTGAACAACTCAGCAAGCACTAAGATTAGGAAGGTGGTTGAGGTGTTATTAGAATGGGCTCCGCAAGACGAGTGCAAATAAAAATCATACATATTGTTTGCATGTTTAAAAGTATTTTAGTGTATTGTACTAACAAATATACTAAGTTGTGCAGTAAGCAATGAAAAGTATATGTCTTCTCGAATACATGTATGAAGCAGGCTAAAATGACTTCGTTCCGTTAATTGTTGTAGCATACGGGACTCGAAAGCTGTTATGCTTTAGTTTCTAGATTGTACCGTAAAGGAAAAGGATTCTAGAAGATATCGTAGTCTGGTTATCGGGAAGGGGTCTATATATTTTGCCTAAGTGCTAGAAATTTTAGTCCTTTACTTGGTGAACATTTCAAACTCGTTGCCTTAGGCATTTGGCTGCTGTTGACGACATTGCAGTTTCGAATCCCACCAGGGGCATGAATGCTTGTGGATTTTAAATATGTGGTGTCCTATTAGCGAGATAGGCAGAAGTCAATAGTTACTAAAATTATTCAAACAAAATACAGTTAGCAGGTGAATTTGTTTTACTTTTCTTTGTCAATTGCTTTGATTGAGGCTTTAACCTTCACGAAAGTATGATATTACCGAATCAAAAAATAGGCATTCCAATTGTAGAACTAAAATATCAATTCTGGTATTCTGTACACCCACATTACCTTATCATTCTGAAACTAAGCAATACTCTTGGAAACCTCACTTACAATTTCCAGAAACAGGGCTCAAGGTCGTGATCCCAAAGATTTTGCTAGGCTTTCCATATGGGATTATCATTCCCTGAAATTCTCTTGCATACGTCTTGAACTATAAAAATTTAATTGTTAAAAATTGTTAGGCATTCTGCAAGACAGTATAATAAGTCCAATTTTGTTTTTCGTTCCAACCCCTGCATGTGCTATCATCCGTCTGTCTGAACAATTAAGGAAGTACTGAAATTAAATAGATGGTGGAGGTGTCCTTAGAATCCTCTTCCTGAGACGAATGCAAACAAAAATCATATACTTTGTAAGACAGCTCTGGAGAAAGAGGACAACTTTTATCTTAGGAACTACTAGGACTAACAAGAAAATTTAAGTGTCGTTAAGAAGACCTCGCGCAGGCAAGTTCAAACACATATCATTCATCCAAATCACAGTGACACGTTCGGAGTTTTCGTTTGAAAATTTTTACTAACCTTGCATGAAACTTGTCGCGACAACTTTATTTCTTATTTTACTTTATACTCCAGGTTTTCAATATACTTTCTAGACGTTTTCTTATTAGGTTTTCAACATACTTTTTAGAAGGTTCATGCTGAAATACGATTAGGTTAAGATTTTCTTTAAATAATTGGTCTTCACCAGCATCTAAACCCATATAAATTTAGTCTAGAGTAGACTTACCATTAAGGTTAATTTTCATGAAAGCTTACGTTCCTCACTTTACTTACGATTTTGATGAATACTGAATTGATACATATGTTTTTTACAGTTATACGTTTTTTAAAAAAGTTAACGAGCGTTTCCTTAAGAGACGCGGCCAGGTAAAATAGATTTTAAAATTTTTTATTACTCTTTGAAGAAACTTGTTATGACAACTTTTACTAGGGTTGCAGTAAACAATTGGGAACCATCTCAGGGGCCGTCCATATTGACTAAGGTTTTTCAAGTTTTTTCTGTCACACCAGGGAAATGCAGGGATGGGAAGTACAAACTAGGCCCTGGATGACTACCTTTTAATATATTCTCCCTTACCCCATGAATAGACTAGACTGTACGCTTCATAGTGTGTAATGTCTAAGATCTAACTTATTAATGATTTGTAAACATTTCCACAATTATTACAACAGTGAGGCGTACTATGAAAAGATAGGTTTGGAGATTTTTACTAGCCTTGCAAGAAATTTGATATGACAACTTTTCTTATTTTTAATGTATAGTGCAACCACTTTCTATATATTTTCCTCAATTATTATTATTACAGCGACAGAGACAGAAGCGGCAGCTTCGGGTAGTGCGTTGGAACCCGGTCCCGAACAACCTGTTACACGCGGCAATGGCTTGCATTTAAGTCCGAATTAACGTTTCAAGCAAACGGTTATGTATTTTCCGTTCCCGTGCGGTCCGATTTCATTTACAAATAGTTCCTTACACATTACAATGGAATACATTTTCCGAACAATTGATCTATTACGTGAAAATAAAATAAAATAAAAAAGCGGACTTGACACGCTCAGCAAAACATTATAATATTAAATATTTTCTTTTTCTCACAGAAAATACGCAGGGGTGCGTCTTTAAAATTACTAGGTTCGTAACTGACAAACACGCAAGGGCCTCTTTAAGTAATTTTCGGTTTAACGTTCAAAATGTTTTTTAAAAACTTATAGATTTAGGAAAAGCAAAAAACAAACATTTATTATTAATAATATTTCCTATAATATTTAATAGAAACAATAAAATATAATTTAGTAAAATAATTTCTGTTTCCTAATGAATTCTCCGTATTTCAGATGATTCTCTGTGTCTACGTACACACACACACACATACGCAGTACTCACGCCATCTTTTTCTTTAACTTATTACGCTATAATTAAATTATTCGCTCTCATTAAAATTACCATCGCCCACCTACAGGAAATATCTAGTCATTCCCTGTCTTTTCTCTTCAGTGAATTTTAAAAAGTTATATGGTTAACTGCCTCTCACAATAACGAGCAAATCATCAATACGCTAACCATTAAATCATTCGCTCTCATTAAAACTATCACCGCCCACCTACAAGAAATAACTAACCAATCCCTGTCTTTTCCCTTCAGTGAATTTTAGAAAGTTATATGCTTAGGCGCCTCTCACGATGACTAGCAAATCATAGGTAACCCCGCCTCTTAGCTAACTCTTGAATCTACTAGCTTCTACCATCTTTCGGTGAATTTTAGAAAGTTATATGTTTAACCTCCTCCCACGGTATCTAGCAAATCATAGCTGATTCCCCTCGTACGTTTATGCAGTCTGACATCTTTCGGTGAATTTTAGAGAATCATATGATTCCTGTTAAAACGTATATCTTTCATAATTATTAACACTGTGTATAGATTAAAATAAATTAAATTAAATTTATACTTAGCAAAAATGGATAGATATTCTAATAGCAAATATGTTGATAAGTATTTTGTGATCAAGGAAAGAGTAAAGATAAATATAAACAGAGCATTAATAAAGACTATACAGCTAAGTCGGCCAAGTGGCCAGGCGGTCTGAGTTCATAGACCATTAGCTCCAAGATCCCGGCTTGAAGTCCCAATAGGGCAGCATTCGTGTAAATTTTAATAACTAAAGGCAAATCGTAATGAGCTCAAATCAAAAGTTACTAGACTGGTCCATATAAAAATAAAGCTTATCAAAGTTTTGCGGCCCATCTAATTTCCTAGTATATAGATACAAAGCTTACTGTAATCTTTATTAATTAAAAATGAATATAATTAGTTAGAATAAATAAACCAATTCATTAGGAATAAACACTGACGTAATTCTAATAGAAAATATGTTTTAACTATTTCATAAACGGAAAAAATAGCTATGGATATATATATATATATATATATATATATAAACTATACATTCATGAATATAAAACATCTAAGTCGACCGGGTGGGCAAGCTGTTTGTGATGCTAAGTCATCGACTCCAAGGTCCTGGTTTCAAGTTCAGGCAGGAAACATTGTGTGAATTTTAACAAGTAAACATGAATCATAATGGGTCAAAGTTAAAAGTTACTAGATTGGTCCATATAAAAATAAAATCATATGAATAGCTGAAAAATATTTTTTTCTCATTTAGTATAATTCTTTTCTCTCCCGATTAAATGTTCCCTGAAACTAGAAAAAAGAAATATTAATAATACCTTTTGTTATTTCAACTTACCTTTTTAATGGATTGTTCTCTCACTCTCTCACTCGTTCGTTCGTTCTGTCACTTGTAATTAATGCAAGTACAAACACTACAGTCAATCACAGTGAAATGATATAGAGCTACCAAAATTGCATGTTCTTATTTGTTTAATGTCAACGGGACTTTGGATTCAAATTTCATCGAAACATCATGAATAATCTAAAACGAACGGCGAAATACCAATCGTAAACATTCATTTTTAATAGATACCAACAATCGAATCTTCCAGAGTTGCAACGGTTATTTCTATATTCCATATATAATTCAATGTTCAATGACCTCTTTTATGAATTTTGCACGTAAGCTTGAAAGTTTAAATGTCAAGGAACCAGGAATATAGGTCTCAATTTCAGTAAAAGAGATGGCTTGCTTTTCTATGTACATCCGTTACAAATAATTCATGTCAACGTATATAGACACACAAACGGTTTTCTTCTAAACAAGGAGAATGCGAAACTTGTATCTCATGTAAAGCCATTAATATATCACGCATATCACAGACAATTGATAGTTATCTATACCTTAAGAAAAACGAGTACACATAGTAGTTTCTTTTACTCTGTGAGACGTTAGAATTCGCACGTACACCAGAAATATTTTAGACTATTTCCTGGAAAGAGAAATAAGGAAATGCAAAGATTCAGTTTTCATGTCTGTTAAAACGTCATCACTACCAGAATGAATTCTTCCTTCTGGCATGCGACAAAAAATATTTCGTACCCGTTATGAAAAGTATGACTTCATTTATTTTAATCTTAGCTCAACTGCGAAGAAGAGAGCATTAGAATGCTTTTTGTTTCAGGTAACATGATTTAAGATTTTAATCTTTTTTTACATTTAGTAATTCTTTCATGTATAAAATTTTAAAATATTATTATTATTTATTTAAATGTTTTCCTTAACTTACATTGTAGTGCAATAAAATTTCGCCGGTCCTCAATTCAATTCCCAGTAGTGGTAGCGTTCGTTATACGTTTTAATGTGAGCAGTTACGAGTTTAATTTTTTATATATATTTGTCAGTGCTACCGGCAGTTGCGAGTCTAATTTTTATGAGGGAGGGCCCCATATACTTATTTTAAAACCATTGGTAATGCTAGAACGTTTTAATGTGAGCAGTTACATGTTTAATTTTTAGTATATTTTTCAGTGCTGCCAGAAGTTGCGAGTCTATTTTTTATGAACGAGGGCCCCATATACTTATTTTAAGTCCACGGGTGATGTTAGAAAAGTGTTCTGAAGCGGTACAATATCAAGCATTCATATTATGTTTGGAAAAATTCTCAAAATATCTAGCAGAGTGTATCTCCAAAGTACATGCGAAAATCTAATAGAAGCTAATGTGCTCTTCCACAAAAATATAGAAGACTGGAAATTTTAAAACCACGTCTCATAACTAACCAACACATTGTTTCAAAATTCTCGAAATTCTAGATGGAGGTAATCTCTAAAGTTGCATATCATAATCTACAATGAGCTACCATGTTCTTCCATAAAAAATGTACAGGACCGAATATTTTTAATCCGAGCCTCAGATGTAAGCAAGACACCGTTTAGAAAATTCTCAAAATATCTAGTAGTAAGTAACCTCAAAATTTACGTGCCATGATCTGCGATGAAATGATCTACTAACACAGTACCGTAACACAAAAAACCGGGTCACGAAACATCACGGGCTTGAAGTAAAAATGGACAATTCTCAAAATATCTAGCAGGACGTGACCTCAAAGTTTACGTGCCATCTGCGATGAGGTGTCCTAGTAACACAGTACCGTAAGACCAAAAAACCGGGTCATCCAAGAACACGGACCTAAGGCCTAAAAAGTTCCACGATGTTACACCAATTCTACTCCATGCTCTTTTGTGTCCCTTTGCTTTTTTAGCAGCAGTTATATTCGATATACAAAGTTCAAGATAGCGAGCATCTTTATATAATATCCTAAAAGGTAGATAATTTTTCATTTTACTTCAAATTACCAAGAAACGGAAGAGTTACCTGAGACTTGTATTATACTTACTGTGCTGTAAGAAATGTGACCTTAAGAAAGGTAAGGCAATTCACTGATAGAGAAGATCTAGGCTCGATTCCTTGTGCCGACCACCCTGACTGAAACTGTCGCTATGTTTCCTCGGTCACACCAGGCAAATACCTTTGTTGTGACTTTAATAAGTCCAGGGATCATTCCTTCAAAATCATTCCACTTATTGTAATTGCCATATAACTAACTAACTCTATGGCTTTTGGAACTCGCAACTTCATCGCCGCAGTAACAAACGTTCGCCATTGGATTCTGTCCTGGGCAACATCAAGCAAGTTTTCATCACGAACTTCTACTTCTCGAAGATCTCTTCTAATATTGTCCTCCTAACGACGTCTCAGTCTTCCCAATGGCCTCCTTCCATCCGGACTTCCAACCTGGATAGAATATAATATTTGTTTTCCTCCCATCCGCTTGCTCACCTGGCTTGTAACATGGCTTGCCCACTTTAGTCGTTACGATTTCATTATTTTTAAATCTGGTGAATCGTACAGTCCGTGGAGTTCTTCATTATGAAGTCTCCTCCATTCTCCAGTCATCTCATACCGTTTCGGCCCGTATATCTTTCTCAAAACCTTATTTTCAAACACACGTAATTTATGTTCGTCTGCTAGGGTCGTACTCCCACTTTCGCAGCCGTAAAATATTACCGGCACGATAACCGTTTTGTATATTTTCAATTTCAATTTCCTTGTCATTAATCGCGATGTTAGAAGTTTCTGGACTGAATAGAAACATGCGTTGCCCGATACTAAGAGACTTTTACTTGTTACGTATGCTCGCAAGTATTTAAATTTGTTTACTTTCTCTATGACCTCATCCCTAATTCTTATGTTTTTATTTCCTTTATACCCTGTGTTTCAGTTTTTTATCATGTATTTTGCTTTATCTATGTTTAGCTGTAGACCTATATCATCGCACGCTTCTACTAAGACATCGGTGTTGCTCTGTAATGCTTCTATATCGTCCCCTATTAAATCTACATCATCTGCGTTCATATATATATATATAAATCACAGCCATATTCAATCCACTAGTGGATGAGGCCTCTCCCCGAAGGAAGGAGTTGGTCTACTGCTCCCACGCTGACCAGACCAGACGGGTTGGGAGAGGAGAGCCGAAGCTCTCACTGTGATCGCCACTGTCTTTTATTCACAGCAGCTCCCCAATTGTCCTCACGATGCTGGGTCAACACCGAAATATTTGAGCCCCCATCGGGAATCGAACCCGGGACCGCTCGCACTGAAGTCGAGCGCGCTACCGACTAGGCTACGCAGGAGCTCAATATATATATATATATATATATT
>JAGDQP010060133.1:0-12260 GCA_022664845.1 Lepisma saccharinum
CACGTACTTAGAGAACGCTAATAGGTCTGAATCTGAACCAAGAATGTATAAAAGAATGTGATAATGTAATGTTTGAATGGCCCCTAACGCAGTACAATGGATGGTTATTTACATGTTTCTTCTTGCCAATCAAAGCGTTATCAATCATTAAGAAATCGCTCCTTTCAATTACGTTAGGCTTCTTAACTTCTAAATAACCAACAGTGCTCAAAACGAAAATGTATACAGCTATACATGAGGCTATATTATCGAATCTCTAACGTCAGCAATACCATTTAATATTTTTTCCCGCAAAGGTGTCGATATAGGATAGAAAAATACCAGGAAGTTATTAATTAATTGTTTGTGCATCGAACATGAACTCCAGTTTGTAAACTACGCATTCCCTAAGCACAGATTACCTACGTAGCTGGTTTGTGTTAGTAAACGTGTTTCGGATTCTATGCGTTACACTACATTCACCACATACTTACTAGGAAGGGGGAAATGAAACGTATCTTAACGAAGATGAAAGCTAACTACTTCGCTAGTCATTGAAACTTTTAACTTCTTTATAACAGATGTATTTATGTATAAACATCGTATTTATACATGAGACACAGATTTCTATTTGCCCAAACGTTTAGTCCATAAAGTAAAAGCACTACATGCATACAGACATATACTATTAAATACTTAATTTCAAATGCAATGTAATGTTTCAGCCTTTCTCTCTTCAAATGTTTTATATTATCCACTAGCAATCATGACCGGCGAATAATACATTTCAACTTGCTATCACCTTCTTGGTGATCTGCTGGCAAAAAACAAAACATAGTGCTTGTCTCTGCCATGTTAGTATCCTTACGCCGAGAAGTGAGACTGTTCACCAATATTATTGCGCAAAAGAATCATAAATCAAACCCTCTTTTGCAACTGATACAATGCTCTTCCACTGTTGCTTACTAAGCAAACAACGATATATTACTTTTAATATTTATTCTTGAAATACACATTAAAATTCACCTTTCTCGAATAGAGGGACTATTTTGTTCTCATTTCTATCTCATCCCTATTGCTCAAAAAATAAGAAAGCCAACATTCTTGCTATTTCTCATTTGCACCAAGGAATGAGAATGAATTACTCAGAAATGAAAAACAAATATTTAGAAAACGTTTATTTCATTGTTGAGAAAATATATCTTTAACCGTGTAGGACTAAACCGGATAGTAAGCAGCAGTATCGTTTTTTTTTCTTAGCCACCTGATACAATTAAGGCAACATGTGATAAATATGGGCTTCAAATAAAGCGTGAATTGTAAAGAAAAGCACTATTGCCAGTTTGTGCGTTTTTCGCTAGTAGTAACTTATAGTAATGTGATAAGAGTAACTTATAATAACGTGAAATACAACGTACACTAAATGTCATGAGTGCACAACAGCTAACCCTTGGTAATAACAACAGGGGAATTGATTATACATATGAATATTATTAATAACATTTAGGTATGTAAGATTCAGTCCAGGATAGGGAAGGAACATATTCGGGAGGTGTCGGCCATGGCCTATCTTGAAGGTTCCATCCCAGCATTTGTCTGGTGTGTCTGAGGAAAAACTTCAATCAGGATGGCCGGTCGCTGGTATTAAACCACGGCCTCCTGAATGCTACGCCAACGCTCTGGCACTGAGCTACGGCGGCTTGCTAGATGATTTTAAAAATAGCATATCTACATGCTGATGTATTTAGTGCTACCACACTTGGGATCTTAAGCAGCATGATTGTCTTATTATTTAAGTGGTGTTTGTGGTATGCATATGGAATATATGAGCTCGTATTACAATGGATTAGATGTACTTAGAAACACAGTAATGCAAATGAGGAAAAACATGTATGCTGATAGGCATAGCATGTTCGTTCTTTATATTTTGAAATTAGATTCCGTGCTACTGGCCATTTTAAAGTAATGTGATGAACAATGCGGCAGTACTAGTGTAAACCCAGCCACACAAGTTTTTCCAGAGATTTTTTATCAGTCATATCAGGCAAACACTGGAATTCTACTTACGAACTAGGCGCTGGCCGACTACCTTCAAACATCCTTTCCTACATCCTATGAGCGCAGGCCTGGCTGAGCCTGGGACGCCTAAATTCCTTTACTGTGAAGTTTTTTTACTTATGTATGCCTGTGTTTTATTTCGTTCTATTATCCCTAATACCCAATTGTGTAGTGGAGGGAATTATAAATCCTTCATAACCTACTGATATTGTGTTTGTTAAGACATGTATGTTTTAACTGTATGTGCTTAATGCCCCCAGAACCGAGGTAATGAGCAGCCCTGCTATATATTATTTTCATGTTAGTATACGGATACATAATTTTTTTTACTTTGAGATGTGCGATCCATGTGATTGTAACTCAAGTTGATCAACAAAAAATAATGGCGGCATGCGGATGAATACAAATTGCATTATTATGAGAGAGATATAACAAATTAGTTTTGATCTTTGTTATATGCGTTGCACATGACGTCTAATTCCCATCCCATGCGCTCGTCCCAAACTAACCAGCAGCTAAAAATCCCACATATCTATCCCTCTTCCACCTTAATTTCACACTTCCTTGACTCGAAATATTATTATGTTTTATGTTTTAAATTATTTTTCATAAGTTGGACAGGTTAATTTCCCCCCGTAAATTTTACATTTGCAGTGACATAAAATAACATTAACCCATCCTGATAGTTCTTATAAAGAATTATTAGGAAAAGTAACTTCGCTAAATTTTGGACGTGAAGGGGAGTACAAAGCGGTTCTACTCCATCAATTAATGACTTAAGGTTTAGGTGAAATTAACTTGATAGGTGTTACAAATATTACAAATAGTAAAACAAGATGACTGTTCATCTTAAAAATACTAATTTCACCAATTCTGTACCCTTTACACACAAGAGAACATATATTTATTTAGCTATCTTCAATTTCGACTATTTTACAATGATAAACTTAATAACGACAACACGGAGATTTTTAGAAGCAATCGGCTCTGACATTATTGAAGGAACCATGACAGTCTTTCAGGTTCGCAGGCACCGGCACTATATGGCGAGCATTCTATCGACTGTTATCATTCAGTTCCCTAGATCCATCTCGGTAGCAAAATAAAAACACTCATAAAAGTGCTTAGCAAAATTTAATGTTTCTTCTACTCCTCAACAATTTTGCAGGAAAATGAACAGCCTTCGTTTCTTAAAAATATGTTGCGGAGTTGTAGGATTCCACACCTCGTTGTATGCTCCTAGACGATCGACATCTTTCGGATTACTGCCTCGTCCCAGATCAGTCCCATCATCCGATCATCATTCAAAAAATCAGCAGATAAGCATCGTTTGTACTGCAGAATACACGAGAAGAAATAACAACAAGATGTCACTTTCGCTTTAGTCAATCGCCATTTTAATTCCAGTGACCTGCGGTTTTAAGCACGTGTTCCATCCAGTTAATCACGTTACAATCGAACTTAAGAGATAATAAAGGTATCACGATGATAATAAAATATGATCCTAGCGATATATAGCTGACAGTTAAGAAATCTTGTCCAATGAGGAAACAATCTTAGAGACTCATTCAAAAAAGGATAATATCTTTATTATGTGTTTGCTTTGTTGCATGTCCGCTTGAAGCGAAGACCCAAATCATGCACAGAAAGACATTGCTTGTTTAAGAGATAATTTTATTTATATAGCAACCGCTGTATATATTCTTAGATTGTCAATTCACTTAACGGGCTGATCACATTACCAGATTGCTGGTAAACATCAAGAAAATGTGATACAAAGTAATATATATATATATAGTATAAGTATGAATCAAAACAATACATATAAATAATTGTGCAAGCGTTCATCGTGATTATTTATATCGCTTTTTAATCAGAATTGCGCTCTGAGAACTTATATGGATTACATGCTGCATGACGAAAGAACTACCTTACAACCTCGGAACTATTATGTTTAAATTAAACATTTGCCTTACATGCATAAGTGATGGCAACATAAACTGTTTTACTAGAGGGCAAAGAGAATTGCTTAAAGGGAATCAGGAAGATGACCAAAGTAACACAACTCTATGGGATACAACCTCCAAATGTGTTTAATGTAAAGCTTTTGAAAAAGGAAGGCAGACAGACAATAGTCAAAATAGCTCCTTCTTTCCTCCTTAACGTGCTACGTTGTCGGTAAAGATTAAAAAGTAAGATCTCAAACAATTTCCTTAGTCAAGATAATATGACATTGGCTACATAGTTTTTTTTTTAATTGTTTTAAAACTCTACTCTCAGATGAAATGTTTAGCACCGCAACCGTGCGTGCGCTTTCTCTTATTTATATTGGAACTGACAATACGTGAAATTGGAAGAGTATAGATAAGAGAGGTTTCTCGCTGCTGTAGTCAACATTTCATCAAGGAATCGGGATTTCTGAAAATTTTAATTTTTCATTAAATTTAATATTTTAATAGCCACGTGCATGCAGATGCTGACCGGTTAGCCGTGCGGTCTAATGCGTAAGGACAACGACTCGAAGGTCACTGGCTCGAGTCCCACTAGAGGCATGGTGTTTGTGGATTTTAACTTGGTGTAAAGGGTCGAATCGTGAGGGGCGGAAGTCAAAAGTGTCACTACACTGTCGCATAGAAAATAAAGATTTTACGTGCATGAAAGCAATAGTTACATCCACAACTTGCAATCTTTGGCGTACTGGAACCCATTACAAACCATGGACTATTCTCCCGTTTCTGTTAATTATGATTCGCCACTTTCTTAAAGAGTTTATACGGTTCGGAAATCGAAACATAGGGGAGGAGGCAGGCCCGTACTGGCCTATCGGGCAATCGGGCAAATGCCCGGTGCGCCCCCATCAGAAAGGAAAAAGAGAAAAGAAAAACGAGAAAAAGAAAATGTGAAAGCACAGGTAGCAAGATACCTCGTACGCCCCCACCTGTCGCTGAATCAGCTCAAAAGAGGGTGGCGAAACCAGGCATTGGGTGGGAGCAGGCCCAAAGCAGCCTCCCTAAACTTTTTCTACGCCTCTATTAGGGGCTGGATGCAGTTAATTGTTGCACAAAACGCAAATATGCTTCCAAAATATCAAGTGTTGTTTCGCCGTGCTTATATGGAGAACTCTAGAAACACTCCGATAATGGCGCAGGTTCATTACTTTCCGTTGGTCACGACATCAGCGCTATTAGTCGGTCTATCTTATTTAAAGGTCTTTGATGTATATACCCTTGGCTTCGAGTGAGAGAATTGGACTCCGAAGAAGAGGATAGAAGTGTGTGGGCGGACTCTGAACAACGTGGTTGATAGTGTAATAAGTGCAATAAGTAGCGCCTACAGTCAAGGTAGATTAGTTTTTCCGATTTTTTAAAAGTCTTTATCTTATAAAAAACTATTGACTTAAGTTTTAGTTATGAAATAGCTTTCGCAAGGATTTTGAAACAATGTGAGGGGCGGCTAAGGCCTCCATGGCGTCGTTAGGCCTAACTGTCATATGTATATATTATACATGGCCTCTTCGAGAGATTGCTTTTGGGTCATAATTTACATTTTAATCGTATGTTTATTTTATCTGAATTTTCCAAGCACTTAAAGGAGGCTTTTGTCATATGTATATTGTTCCTGACGTAAGCCTGCGTGGACTAACATAAAGCAGGTAGATGATGCGCAATTCGCATGTCATTTGTTTGTTTTGAGCTGCTAGTGCCCATCACCCTGCTGTTAAAGTATGAGTTATCGATTTTGGATTATATTCAACGATCTCGCTTGAATTTCTTCCATTGTTTCGGCTGTGAAACATTTTGTTCTAAAACTCGACACTTCTGGAAATTATTGTACAAGGGTACATCATACCCCGCAGCCATAAGGATATGGAGGTTGGTAAAATGGTACCATTCTTGTGAAAGTTAATTATTAAGTAATATTTCCTGGTTTAAGCGCTCAAGTATTTGTGAAAATAAATTTTTAATCATCGAAAAAAATTATAAATAAATATATTTTGAAAATTTGTCAATTCTGTCACTTTTTCCAGATGTAAACAACAGTGAGCAGAGCAGTGAACAACGTTCATCTTCTCTGGATATTCTTGTTATTGTTTTAGGTATTTACCTACACAGTATGCGAATTTTATGCCAATAATATTAATTTAAAAATATAAATTCTTACGAAAAGGCAAAAAGAAATATTTATTTATCCAATACAAGTTACAAATCTGCGATTTGTGTAAGTCTATGTCCCGGAAATGGCATTGATATTTCTCTATGCATCAGTGACTCCATGAATGGGGCAAGTAACATGCAAGGATGGTACAAGAGTGTTGTAGCTTTCTTGAAGATAGAAAATATGAATCATATCCATGTAAGCGGCAGTTCTCATGTGCTAAATCTGTTTGTCTGCTATGTTACTTCTTCAGTTTAAATTTATTATGGGACGCTGAAGTTATGTTCTTCTTTTTTCCGTGATTCATATAAAAGAATGGAAAGAAAGATGCTTTGGAGAATCATTTCGGAAGCGCGAAATTAATACGCACTACTGCAATTAGTGATACAAGGTTTCTCAGTAAAGAAGCAGCACTAACAAAAATCTTTGGAAAATTCACTGAATGGGCTAATGAAGTAGTTGTTAATGCTCGAAAACAATCTGCAGAAAAATGTATCTACGTAGAACTTATCATGGTTCTTGATACCATCAGCCACTCATCGCGCTTCAACGCCGTTACTAGATTTGATGCTGCGAATATTTTGCAGTATTTCGTCAGTTTCGAGAATGTTCATTTATCTGCGGGTGTTTTCGATTATGTAAAACGCGTCAACTTTATTGCACAGTCAGAATTTGTATTATATCAAAGTCTGGAATGTGATTAACTCGGTCACAGATGGAGTACTGTATAAAGTCACTGAACTTTGCCAAACGGATGTCGCTACAGTAAGAGAGTAACTCTTTAGGTTTTCCAACCAGTGGGAACACTTAAGTACAAGTCTGTTGGACGATGTAACTTACGCATGTAAAGGCAATCAAGCACTCCAAGAAGATGATGACTCTGATGAGATTGATGATCTCTTTGAGGTGGATTCTGTGGTACCAGATACAGAACAAGAGACAGTTCAAAGAGATCAAACACGTGACAAGAAGAAATTCTGCACCAAATGTGTTTATTGTGCTTTTCTCGTCCTCTTAAAGTACAGGTTGTTTGATGCACAATTTGATACTTTCTTCAGACTGTACAAATTCATTTCAACCATTCCTGTTACACAGATTTGTTGCGAAAGGGCGATTTCGAAACTAAGGATAATAAAGAACCGTTTGAGGAGTTCATTGAGTCAGGTCCATTTGGAAACGTTGTTACTAATGAGTTTCGAGCTCACCAGTAAAATCGAACCAGAAAAAGTGATATACTATTTGTGTTCTACAAGTAAAGAGATTGCTAGATATCTTAATCCGTGACTATTTCGTCTGTTAGGAAGGAATATATTTAGAAGCCTGCTGCCTTTTGCTTGTCATTTTGTATTTTACCAGGTAATTGCAAATGTAGAAATATATCAGTTTTGTAGTTTATTTTAGTTATAATCTAATATGTAATAAGACATATAAAAATATCAGTTCTGTATAAGTTTGTATCAGTTCTCTCTATCAGATGTGTATTGCGTGTTTGTTATGTCATAATGTAGAAACTATCATATCTGAGGTTTTTGACATACTCTACTCTGTAAGTATGAAAATATCCATAAGTTTTTCTGAATCCATACATTGTTTACTAAAAGTTTGTAATGTGTATTTTTTAAAAAATGTCTAATAAACATTTTTGAAATTTGATAATTGTTTTAAAGAATAGTAAAAATAGAGGATAGTTAAAGTTAGTTGAAGTCAGACTATGCTCTCAAAACATTAGTTATTCACGAAAATTATACCTTTTTAAATATCTTTCTGGTAGTACGCCCCCTTCAATACAATTTGCCCGATTACAATTTTGGAGCCAGTACGGGCCTGGGAGGAGGCATGCCGTGGTCCAGTCAAGATTTGTTTCTGAGTTGGCTCCCGGATATCCAGATGGTTAACGCTCTCTCCCTTAGTGAGAACGGTTCCGGGTTCGCGTCGCAGAACTTTGAATACAAAAAGAAGCAAATTGAGGTCATGGGAGCCAAAGTACAACTGCGACGAGAGCCGATGCGCTGACTACGTACTACCCAACGAAAAGCCGTTTACATAATATTTTATTTTATTTATGGCATTTAAGATCTCAGGCCGAGCTAAGAGCCATCTGGTACACGTTAGCGCTCTACGGAATGTCGTATCATTTGTTTAGGTTTGAGTTAGTATACATGATTTTAGGTGTTTGAAATGTCAGTGTGGCAAATTTCTGCATGATTTGAAACAAAAACGAGCTCATGAGTAATATTTTCTAGTCGTGAAAGTTTAAAGAATTTTATTCAAACGTCCTTCAATGCTTTGATTTGTAGCGACTGAAAAGCGAAAAATAGATATCAGAAACGTTCCTACGAAAACATATATGTTAGCTGCTAACCTGAAAATAACCTTATTGGTTAAAAGTTAAATTCTGTATTTTTAAATTGTTTCTGCTTCTCATTGAGCATTCCAAAAAAAAAAAAAAAAAAAAAAAAACAGACGAAAAATGATATTTTACAATTCGTAGGTCAATTCACCTTAACACTGTTAGGAAGAATTGAACTTGTGGAAATGGAAGGCCAGATTTCAGCATTTGTTTGGAAAACCTCAATGAAGTCGATCACTTTATGCATCGATCCGACAAGCCTGGAATAAGAAGTGCATACAATGTCTAGTAAGTTATTTTAGCAACTGTGATGTAATCTTGATATACTTTCCAGGGGAGCTTGAGAAAATAGATCTTATTAAATTTAAAATCTATTATATTTTTACTCTAAAGACATAGTCGAGGCAAATTATCTCTTTTATAGTAATTAAAATTTAATAGTAGATACAGTATCTGTCCATATTTTACCAAAGTAATGCTTGCTAAACTAGACAAATGCAAAAATACAAATAAGAATATCTAAAATTATTTGAAAGATAATAATTCTGTTGGTAATTCATTCTAATCGATGAAATTGATCCGAGGCGTGAAGATCAAATCTCATCATAGTCAAAAATCAGTTTCCTACCTAAGGAGAGAGGATGAAGTGGTTCGATTTTCTTCGCAAGTAATTCTAAATAATAATAATGCATAATAACGTTTGCTATTTACATACAATTAACGAAGTTGTCCTTTTGTGGTTATGCACAATTCTCATTTTGAAAAGTATGAAAAACAGAAACGCACGCGCACACACATACCAACACACACACGCGGGCACATGTATGCATACATGGTAAGATATAATGGATGAGTGTATAATGTAGTGTATAAGTAAATATGAATTACATCCCCCAATAACTTTAGACACCCTCTTCGACTACATTCTTTCCGTACTCCCTGACAACGACACTGCAACACGAGCGGACTTATACATGGCGACTCTGAATTGTCAATCACTTGTAGGAGAGGACAAATTAGAAGAATTGGAGAATGAACTTAAGAATATTAAGTAGGATATCATAGGACTATTACAAGTGTGGAGGAAGAATGAAGAACAGTTGGAACTACTGTCAGGGCACACGCTCTACGCACACGTTCTACTTCAAAAGAGTATAAAATGGAAAACCGACAGGCATTGATTTTATAGTAAATAAAGAACTGAAGACACGGATCACAGAAATTGAAGGAATTCCAGATTGAATCGCACCAGTAATAATAAAGATAAACAAGAGATACAGTATAGAATTTATAAAACAACATTACATTGGGTGGAGGAAGTCAAAGACCTATACGAGGAGATACGGAAAATTTTGGATAGTAGCAAATCGCATTACAAAATTGTAATGGAAGACTTCAATGCGGAAGTAGGAACTAAGCAGAGCAGTGGCACGAAAGTGAGAAGTTTGGATTTGGCAAAAGAAACTAGAGAAGATCGAAGATAGTGGAATTTTCAGAAGTCAACAGACAGTTCATTTTCAATAGAATTTTCAAGAAACCGCTCCAGAGGAAGTGGACATGGAAAGGCCAAAATCAGACTTAAAACGAAATAGACTACGTTCTGTCGAATATCAGGGAAATTCTAAGACGTCTCTGTTCTGAACAGTTTCAAAATCTCAAGTGATCATGAGATGGTAAGCTGTAAGCTGTAACTAAATACTAGACTTGAGAGAAAGAAGCTTATCAGCTTAAAAACTTGGAAGAGTTAGAAGATAAAGAAGACATCAATAGCAGAATTAAAATACTGATTGTGATAGTAAGTCAGACAGCCAAGGGATAGTAGGCATCTGAAAGGAAAAAAAGTTAGCCAAATCTCAAAAGAAACTATACTCTGTATGAAGAAAATAATAGAAATGAAAGAAGAGGAAAAATAAAAGAAAAGGATTGAGTATATAGAACTAAATACAATCATAAGGAAGTAAATAAGATAGGATGTACGAAGGTACAACGAAAATCATGTTAGAAATACAATCGAGGAAAACAAGAACCTGAACTAAACAAAACAGCAGCTGTTGATAGGGAGAAAGCAAATAACTGCAGTAAGGAGACCACACGGGATCGTAACACGAAATAAGGAAGAATATATAAAAAATACTTGAAAATTTCTATAGAAAATTGTACTACTACAAAGAAGAACTAGGAAATGAAGATTCAGAAGAAAATTATGTAGATGTCTCAAACGTAATGAAAGAAGTTGTTAAAGTATTTCGAGGGATGAAGAATGGCAAATCGCTGCTAAAATATTCTGCATGTGCTTGAGGCAGAGAAAAATACTATCAAGTAGGAATATTGCTGATGCCATTTTGTTGTACCAGAAAGGGGACAAAGAACGCGTCGAAAACTGCAGACCAATTAGTCTATTGTCAGTTCTATATAAAATGTTCACCAAAGTTATTTTGAATCGTATTGAACGAGACTTGGATTTCAACCAGGGAAGGGAACAAGCCGGATTTCCTTGTGGATTTAGCACAATGGATCACATGCAAACATTGAATGCAGTTACCGAAAGAACTAATCAATATAAATTTCCACTATGTCTAGGATTCATAGACTTTGAAAAAAACTTTCGATTTTGTTTCCCTGTCCGCAATACTTAATCACTTGAATATCAAGGCATGTAAAGTGCATACATCAAGTTACTGAGAAACATTTACTCGACTTCTACATCTGTCATTAGACTATATCAAGAAATTGAAAGTTTTGAAGTTGGAATTGTGGTAAGGCAAGGAGATTCAATAAATCCAAAACTGTTCTGCGCGGACCTGGAAAGAGTGTTCCAAAATTTAAACTGGGGTGAAGTTCGAATAAATATCAACGGCGAATACCTAAAATTCGCTGTTGATAATTTGGTTTCCTTCAAGTGCCCAAGAACTATAAACCAGAATGGAAGAGTTGTGTAATGAGAGTTCGAAAATAGGCCTTAAAATGGATTTAAGTAAAACAAAAGTAATGTACAATCAAAATATTTCAAAGAAGGAAATAAAGATTATCGGCGATACAAAGGACATAGTTGATGGATATGTTTACCTGGGCCAGTTCAAAACTTCGAATGCCAAGTTGACGGATTAAATAAATAAAGCTATCGTGTGCCATAAGTACGCACCGTGAACTGTGCATGGGGAATGTGGAGGTAACGTTCCACATTTTCTTGACCTACGGTACGAAGTGAGGTGGTGTGTCAGTCCCACGCTCGACCACCTTTACTTTCCCAAGGCGCCCAGGAATACCAAGGACACTCTGGTACTAAATTCGATATGAGGCTGAGTGCACCTCAGAGCGCCAGGCATTGGAACACTGCGAGAAAAGTCTCCAGTGTCCTGACCTGGATTTGAACCAGGACCTCCCGATTCACAGTCAGACGCGCTACCGTCTGAGCCACGACGACTCATGATGAAACAAATAGAAGAAGTCAAACCACATGGAGTTCATTTGGATGACTACGCTATTTTCAAAAGCAAACTACCAGTGTGTCTGAAGCGTAAAGTGTATAATCAATGTGTCTTACCTGTAATGATGTCGGATTGTGTAACCTGGACATTGAATGCGTAAATGACTCAGATTGCGAATCACACAAATAGCAGTGGAGAAGTGCATGCTAGGAATAACCAGGAGGAACAGGAAGACAGATGAATGGATTCGGGTACAAACAAAGGTAGAGGATGTAATCAAGACTGCAAAG
>JAGDQP010060134.1:0-12259 GCA_022664845.1 Lepisma saccharinum
AGACTGCATAATGAAGAACTTCACGGACTGTATGATTCACCCGATGTTGTAAGAATAATAAAATTCAGACGACTAAGGTAGGCCATGTAGAGGAAAAATGAAAATTAATTCCATTGTGGTTGGTAAGCCGGAGGGAAAGAGACCGTTGGGAAAACCGAGATGACGTTGCAAGAACAATATTTCTTCTATTTCTCGAGTTTGTGATGAACACTGATTTTTCTCAGGATAGAATCTTATCGAGAACATTTGTTACTACGGCGATGAACTTGCGAGTTCCGTAAGTCATAGAGTAAGTAAGTAAGCTCTTTGCAGAATAATATTTGTAGCAAGGCCCTGTTTCTTTCTGGTGCAAAGTACGGAAAAACTGAAGACCTTACATATCAACTCCTTACCTGCGCATAAGGCTTTCCGTATTTGTATGACAATTGTTCTGCTATCACTTTCAGCTCAGCAACATCTGTCTGCAGTCTGGGAGCCACCCAAATAATGCTGGATATTGCCTCGGCTAAACCTTCATCTAGCGTCCTGAAAAAAAAATCAATGGAAGTGTTAGAAGTTCTATCCTCTTACAGAGAAACAATTTCAACTAACTACGAAAATGAACCTTCTCTGGTTTTATGAAATAGTCATAACCTGGTTGATAACCCGTGAAGAATTGCTAGGGTATCTAAAAAGTCATTGTGAAGTGGAGCAGTTGTTTTGTCTAATTGAAACCAGTTTTTCGAAGTTGTGCGCCAGCCACTAACACTACCTACCGACAAATGCGATGCCGTGTTACACTATGATGTAAAGATGTTATTACATTTTCACAATAACCCTGTGTATGATAAATGTTGAAATTAGCACAGAAAAACTGACAGCCACCGTAACCGAGACTCGAACACGGATCTCCAAGTTACCGACTAGGTATGCTATCCATTACACCACCATGGCACGCCCAATTCTTTCTGTACATAATGTTCCTCTCGCCTAGACACTACCAGCTCATTACTGGTTACGAGGTCTAAGTACTCCACTACATGCGAAGATTTTTAGTTAAGGAATCGTTCTACTAGATCCGGCAATACGGGTTCGAGTACCGGTAACGGTGGCTGTCAATTTTTCTGTGTTAATTTCACGATGATGTAAAACCCTGTATAAAATAAAATTGCTCGTATGGACGATAATAGCACTATGGCTTACGCTTGTCCCGAGGCCACCTTGTATGAAAAATTTAAATAATACTACAAACTATGCTTGCGCGGTTAATTAAGAGTCAGGCCTTTCTTATTCTCTCACCTTACTTCTTGTTTCGTGTCCATAGTCTGTAGAGAGCAGACGAAAGGTCAGTGAAAAGTTACACCCTGATACAATATTAGGAATATGAATACACAGGTACGGGCTGAGAGACCACTCGTAATTTTCGTTATTTAAAAAATAACTATATGATTTACTTTTCTTTCGGGTATTTTTTTTTATATTCAATCAATAACAAAACATAAGATTAAAAAAAAAATTGTTTTCTTTTTTTTAATTTCAAAATATACTTGAAAAGTTTTATTGTATATGGTTATGTCAAAAATCAGGTAATTGTACACCTGGGCGTGTGTGTTTGTTTGATTTCCAAAATGATTACATCAAAAGTCTTTTCCATTTAAACAAATCTTTTAAAACGTGTGAAAGAATTATATTCATAAAATGTCTTTTACAGTACTAGAAACTGCACGATGTTTCGCCAACTACAATTTCAAGGCACGAAAGTCGCCATGGCTCAAGCGGTAACCTGAGTGGTTAGGGGTTAAATTTTCTAAGAAAGGATATGTAGCAAAAACACGGTAATAACTGAATTTGGCCCCCTTTTCCGCTAGTTTCAAATATCGCTAACGTAAGTTCTCATCAGTATCTTTGAATTTTACCTCAAATAATTCTTAATTGCCCCTTCCTGATGATAGCTTAGAAAATTCGAAAGTAACTCATAGGAGAGTAATTCCCAAGGACACGTATAGATGGCATGTGTTTGTTCGAGTCTTTCATTCTCTCTGATCTTCTCAAGGCTGTGGAATCAGAATCAGTGTTGCAAAATGTCAATGCAACTCCTTAGAACAGGTCCGTACCAGTCCTCTGTCCATTTTTCTAATATCATGTGAAAACGCTTTTGCGAAACGTTGCCGCTTTCTTTGTGTGTTTGTGATGTTCGTATACACCTGTCTTTGCACCCTATGACGTAAGTACCTTTTTTACCATCTTATATATAAATGCAGAGAACACTGTAGTGAGACGTGCATTAAATCCATTAGAGGAAGTCGATAACTGTTACTTCGACCCTATTCATATTCATCGACTATTCGACTATGTTAAGTAAATGCCTTAACTGCTAGTAAGTTCGTGAAGATTTAAAAAGAAATAAAAGAAGCATTTTTTACATTTTTAATCACATGAAAAATTCCAAACTTAAAAACACTATAAGCCATTTCGACTCTAGGTCCGATTAGAATTTAGCGCGATTTTTGGATTTGTTTAAAAAATCCTGGGCTACAGTTCCGTAGTTGGTGGACACTCGAACATCCAGTTTATATTGCTTCTTTCTAAACTCTCTTCAATTCTTAGAAGTTATTATGTATTCCCGGTACCATGGAACTAATAATGTGTAATCTCTTAGCTATTCCACGTTATTGTATACTGTTTTTAAGTCCATTCACCCTCTTTCGCGACATTCAAGTTCACTAAATTCTTGCGCTCGAATGTAATTATTCTACTGTGTACGTCATGATTACTTTATCGCACTGACATGAATATACACTGAGTGGCCGAAGGCAGATTAGTTGAGGTTAGGTTGTTGTTCTGTCCATATCTACAACAATATTAAAATATCTCATTCCTCCTGTAATTTTAGCGAAAAGTGTCCACCGACTTCAGAACCGCATCCAATTCTTTTTAAAACTGAATTTCTTTCTTTTCTTTTTTAATTACTTGGTAGCTGAGGAGTGCGATCACCGTCGATTATTGTATAACAATCTAACCTTTTGTATCACTGTTGCGGTGATATCAAGAGATTCGTTCATTTAATTTGTTGCTGTGAAACAGGAGAGGAATAATGGATGAATGCGGTGTTTGTGTGTTTCATCAAGAAAGTCCTAGTCTAATTAATTTAAAAAAAAAATATTTTTTCTGGTGTCCACCACCACTAGTGTAAAATATCAAAGGCTTAAGAGACGATTATCTACGAATTTTAATCCACCTTCAACATAAGGCAACTCAAGTGACTTCAAGCAACTATGGTACAAATTCGACGGAAAGCCTTCGTCTTTCCATTGTTGGATAGTTACCAGTTCTAGAAGACGACGACGACATGCAAACATAAGATTATCTTTAAAGGAAGTGAAAGCGAGACGTAAGTGTGGTTGTCAGCGATAACTATTGTTGTGAAGTAGGAACTACGTTCTTGCGGTGAACGACGAATGGTGCATCGCGTATATATATATATATATATAAAAGCTATCACGAATTTAACTAACCCCTCTTCGCTCGCTATCACGCGTTCGAGATACTGTACGTGTTTTCGTGGGAAAAAAAAATGTCATTCATAGCATAAAGTGGCACCAGTATTCACCCGCGTGTACTTGCACTCACATTACCCCTTGATTTACAACACATTCTTCATTCTTCGCAACCGAAAGAAGAAAAGGTGTTTGTTTTACTTTATCTACACCAAAGGAAGTAAAATTTACAGAAGAAAGGTTATGTTACCAAAATGTGTAGGAGTAGGGTGAAATACGTAGATATACGTGGGACTATATATGCATTCGCCATAGGTGCGGATGTGTGCCATTTTTTCACGCGCTAATTAACTGGCTCTGAGAGTAAAAAATGTAAAGATAGATGACCGCACCTACCTTCCACGTTCCAATGGTCACTAATTTAAGACGAAATTCGGCAAATGAAATTACAATAGGATATGAGGGATGTTCCCTATGCCATTAGTATTCCTCCGCGTGTCACCAAATCCGGACTGGAGTGCGGATTTTCCGAATTATTTTCGTGGGGTTATCATACTATTAGATAGTTACATGTCGGTTTGTGCGTATGGAAGTAACAGTGGCAATTAATTTTTAAGGACGACTGGCGTTGACCGTATAATACTGGTCAATAGGGTGGTGTCCTTTGGTGTAAAGTAAAACTTAACCGAGGAAAGCGACATTTACAGGAACTCCTCCATTGAAATCACTTCACGGCCCTGTATTTCATATATTCTATCAACCTCCAAAAGTGCATTCAACATCATATACCCGAAGTAGCTAATACTGAGAATTACTGTAAGATCTAGCTAGAATCACTATCATACTTACTTCATTTGCTGTATCAGTCCGTATCTCGCTAACAGTAAGTCACAATACATTTCAACCACTTCCATTGCTTCTACAATATAGTCTTCTCGAATTATGTGCTCTACCCTTATTTTCGCTCTTTCATACTTTCCTGCGCTAATATAATCCGCAATTTCCTTTCTCGATTTTTGTGCCAATTCCGCTTTCTTCTTCTCCAACAATTTCAAACGATTAACAGCCAATCTAAGATTTGTTTTCAGTTTTGTATAACTTACACCACTCGAAAACATATTGACACCTGCTTTCTCTAACTAAACCCTACACAATAATTATGATAAATCAAAGTACACAAATATCATCAGATCTCATAGCATGAATCACAATCGCAAGACGATCATGCAACCAGACTGACGTAAAAAATACACATAAACCAAGGATGTACTAATAGAGGATAAGCTTATAACTATCTCATGCCCCGTGAAAGAGTGAAGCCAAAAAACAACTGAGCGACCAAAATGACACACGTGATTGGTTAGCACACAAATACAGAGCTTGCTCCCTTCTTTGTTATCCGAAAACAATGCTTTTGATTGTAGTAAGTGGGCTAACAGGCTGCGCCTAAACTGTGATGTTTAGTGTCATGTTCTTGGCAAAATCGCATATCCTCTATTAGAACATCCTTGATAAACTGATCCTGTCGCAAGCTGCATAATTTTGCTCGAAGAACCTAGCAACAAACATAACCAAAATTAAATATGTAAAATAGTTTACTCCATACTATCATATTATAAAACTGGTAACCACTATAGAAAACTATGCCAAATTTTTAACCATATTTGAAATTTTGCTTATTGTTCTTTTTGGCCCTGATTGAATTTCGATGCAAATTGGAATGTCGTTATCGTGGGAATTATTCTGAAGTGATTGAAAGTGATTAACGAACAAAAAAATAATCTAAAACTTCGACAAAATCAATCAGCAACAACAACAAAAATATATTTTTCTTACCTATGCTAACGCAATGTACTTTAACTTTTAAAATATTCAAAATTCGTATGAATTAATAAAAATAGCCAAACCTGACTGTTCTAACCTAACCTGATCCTTAGGAATAATACTACAGGCTCCATAGCGAGAAGATGCAAACTTTTCTAAAATAATTTAACCCAACGACGAATAATACTCGTTCCAACCATATTCGTTAACTTTGAGAAGCTTCTGTGGATTTCTATCAGCATTGTCCCAGTTGACGAAATAACTCGCTACAAAACTGGGAAACGTCCTTCCCTAGAAATTCGCAGTTTTGATGGGAATATTGTGCCCTGCTTCGTTTATTTAACAAAAAAAAAAGTTTCTTGCTCCTTTCTTCCACATGAATACTGTGATATCCTCTACAACTTGTCTCGTCGCCGTCGGAATTCCATACTCAACATACAAATGGTAAGAGATATAACGATGTATGGTAAAAGATATAACATCGCAGCACAATCAAAGTTGAATAATTTGCTTAAAAAATGCTTATTACTGTCCCCTCAAAAAACTTATCTTTTACATTCATACCTAGATAGCACAGTAAAGTTGCAGCACGTTTGCTGCAAAATTGGCATCGCATATTTCCAGCATTGCAAGCCTGCAAACTTGCCACAATCTTTCAGCAAACTTACTAGTTAACGAATATCAAATTTGCTACTTCCAACATGGATTCTTGCCAAATGGATCAACTGCAGCTAACCTTGTTGAATTCACACATTTCTTAGCGAGACAAATCCATAATAAAGATTAAGTGGACAATTTACACAGATATTTCGAAAGCCTTTGATATCATGACATCTCACTTAGCAAATTTGTAAGTTTCAACTTCTCAGAAACCTTGGTCAATTGACAACATCCTATTTGTGCCACCACAAGCACCGTATTCATTACAAAATATTATAACCGAGGAATGAGTTGTACATTCTGGGGCTCCACAGGGATCGAACCTTGGACCTCTTTTGTTCTGGTTATTAACAAATGATTTGCCTGCTATTATAACATCCTCCAAAAAACTTTCGTTTGAAGACGATTTAAAAATCTATTGTAGCATTTCCACCGAATCGGACGCGGTTTCCGTACAAAATTATCTTAATGCAGTCTCCAACTGGAGCAAAACAAGCAAACAAAACAAAAGAAACATTAAAAAATGGAGTGTAATGTCTTATACGAGAAAAATAAGCTATTTGAAATTCGAATGTAATGTTAATGACTCTCCACTAGTTCGATTCGATTCTATTACTGATCTTGGTATAACCATTAAATCTAACCTGTCATTCAATATGAACACAAAACGTCTTGTTAGCGAAGCTTTCAGGAACCTCGGGTTTGTAATGAAACTAGAAAGCGATTTCTCGAAAAATTGAGGTCCTAACAACTATATATACAGCGTATGTCAGGTCAAAGTTAGAATACGCTTCATAATCTGGAATTCTAATACACAGAAGAACTCTCGGCAAATCGAAACGATTTTGTACGATTTTTAACATAGAAAGACACAGACTTACTTACTCTATGGCTTACGGGACTGGCAAGTTCATCGCCGCAGTAACAAACGTTCTCCATAGAATTCTATTCTGAGCAAGATCAAGCCGGTTTTCAACACAAAAACCTTCTTTTCGAAGATCCTTCTAATATTATCCTCCCAACGTAGTCTCGATCTTCCTAACGATATCTTTCCCTCCAACTTTCCAACCAAGATGGAATATAATCTTCGTTTTTCTCCTATCCGAGCTACATGGCCTGCCCATCTCAGTCGTTGTAATTTCATTATTCTTACAACATCAGGTGGGTCGTACAGTCTGTGAACTTCTTCATTATGCAGTCTCTTCCATTCTCCAGTCATCTCCTCCCGTTTCGGCCCATATATCTTTCTCAAAACCTTATTTCCAAATACTATTAATTTATGTTCATCTGCTTGGGTCGTACTCCAACTTTCGCAACAGTAAATTATTACCGGCAGAATAACCGTTATATATATATATATATATTTTTCGATTTCAACTTTCTTGATATTGTAATGTTTATAACGTGTAAAATAAAGTGAACTATGAACAAGTGTGATGAAAAGCATTATCAATAATTTATAAAAGAAAAAATGAGCGTGCACTTGAAATATAACAGGAGAAACTTTATTCCTTTTTTAAAAAAAATCAACAACATTTGGTTTCGGGTGTTTGTTTTGAACCATTTTCGAACTTTCATATCCGTGCCAGTTTTGCAGTCAGGACTAGAAACGACGTCGAGCAATATTTTGGACTGCAAAAATATATTTTGAAAGCTCGGGGAAAGCGTGGATTTTGAGGACAATTACTTTCAAGTTTGGATAGACTAGTTAGTATAAAAAGGCCACCTCTAGATGAAGACGGGACGTCCAAACTACGTGAAGCTCTGAAAAGTTATCATCCTGGTGCTCGTCATAGGAACGTTTTGGTCATTCGTCTGCAACGATAATCTTCTAGATACGTCCAACGGACTTCACTTTTTCTCGCCTGTTGGATATCCACTATTCGTTGGAACATTCATATCACCTAGAGAACTACAAGGAAATACGTAGGACTCGTCCAATGGCTTCTTACGCGTGAGTAGCAAGGACAACATTTTGCCACCTGATTCTTTTAAAACAACCTTATGGTTTTCAGTTTTCATTTTACGCATTCATCCATTCACGTTACATATTCATTGAAAGACTGTGAGAGCTTGGGACAAACTGGTCTACCCGCGAAGGTTCATAAATTTTCATTGTCCATGCTAGACTGATTTTATCTGAAGAAAATTGTAGTTGTATTTGTTGCTTGGTCCATAAGTTAACTTTTCAGATTTGGCGGCGGAAAATAAATTGCATTTTCTGCAATAGTATTTCTGTTTTGTTTTCATTTCGTTAGAGTCTTTCCACATAGTAACCTCGCATTTAGCTATAATTGTATGTGACTGAACATTTAATTAATAAATGAATATTGATCGCAAGGTTAGGAGTTTCTGGACTGAGTCGAGACATACGCTGCCCGATGTTAAGCGACTTTTTATCTCTTTCGTAACCTAAATTATATTCTAAGTTAGAAAAGTACTTAGATCTGGTAAACAAGTACAGGTTAGAATCTCCTGAAAACACTCTTAACTTTCCTGCACAAGCTCTTACAAAGAAATACCCACTCAGAAAGCTTATTATCTTAATCAGGACTGTATGTACCGCATAGAGTAACTCGACCGCGTAATGCTGTCTACCACCTCTCGGCCCAAACCATTACACGTATTACCTATTTGGGAGAATGTGCTCATTATATAATTGAATTCTTGAAGAATGTCCTGAAATCGATATATTTAACATAAATATAATTGAATTCGATTCTTACATAGAATAATAAATCTTTTATGCAGAATATGTTACCAGGCAGCTCCAAATATGCATATTGTATCTATGTTGAACTCCACAATTAGGGAATTAACCTGTTGTGTTCAATAAATGAAAAATAAATAAATTGGTATAATTAACATTAAAGGTTTGTTATTTCTAAATTATAATTACATGGAATTAATAACGTTACGTTAAAAATAAAAAACATTTCAGTTAAAACTTTGTACCAGAGAGATTTAAAGAAATAAATGCACGTACAGTATGTGTCACAAATATTACTTATTGCCAACTTTTGTACAGGAAATAGTCTCATGCAAAGAAAATGAAAATACAATTTACCGAACTTCACACGTACTTTGTTTAATATTGCTCTTGACATTAAAAGAATCAATTCACATGCTCATAGGTATGGATTACAGCTTCACCATACATTAAAGCAAAAGAAAATAGTGAAGTGTGTTCCAGGTAGGCGTTATTTTCAAATAACAGCGCATTGCGAATTTTATAAACTGGAATAAGTACATTGGTATTTCGAATAAGCCGTGTAGTTAGATTAAAATGTCATTCCGAAAATCCTAGCAAAGTAAAACTTAATAGATAAAAATATTTTATTGCAGCTAAAGCATATTATGTACTCTTATAGCCCCTCCTCTATGTTCTTCTGTTGACAACTTTCAAATCAGGAAATGCAAGGGCTACGAACATAGTTGAGGCGTGGTTGGAAAAATATCGTCGAGACGAGTTCAAACCCTATAGATCATCCAGGGCGGATCAGCGGATCGGTAAGCCCGTGTCATCTACCTGAACAATATATTATTTATATATCGTGATCTTTTTAGTATTCAGTAACTATGTTTATGCCGATTCATTATTCTCACACCAGGAAGCCCCAGAGAGGGAGCGCGTATTACTAGCGTTTACATACTAAGTCTTTTGTTACTATCAAAATATTATAAGTGACTTCTTTATGCTTTTAATTGAATATAGCGATGTCCGAGCGGAGAGACTATTTGAACACGAAGATGAGTATGTTTACTTGTTTATTGCATTTAATATCTCAGTGATCGTTGAAAGATACAGTATTATGGGATGACCCTCCGGCGTGTGTAACATTCAGACAGAACAACCCGATATAACCGTTACCTAAGCGTTTAACTTAACTCGTTGTTTTGATTTAGATTTCCTTTAAGGTACTTTGAGGGATTCTCACAGGAGGCCATTTCTTTAGAAGGAATGGATCTTGTGATTTCTCTTCCCTGCACCTGCCAAGAGGGATTCCTGCAGGAGACTGTCTCTTGGTGAGGGACGGATTCTGCGGTCCGGAAATCTCTCCTCCTGTTGCGAACCCCCCGCAAGTTGCTCTACAAGGAACATCTCTTATGGTCTAGTATCCTCATAATTCCAAACTTCATCTTAACATCAGTTTACCTAGTACCCCAGTGTCCAAGCTTGACTACTAAGTTACTGAGGCATATCACTAATCGACTCTGGGCGAGACACACGCTGACATCCTGTCACCTCTACCCAGTAACTTTCAACTAAGAAACTACAAGAACCACGAAGAAGCTCAAGCTGTCAACGAGACGAGTTCAAAACTGTATAAATCATTTACATTGAATGAGTGGCTCCCGAGAAATAGGTGTGTTTATTTTCTCCTACTAATTTCCAACTCAGGAGCTACTAAGGCTACAAATAGTTGTGCTGTCGTTAAAAAGCCTAGGTGAGATGAATTCGAGTTTGGATAGATCATCCAAATAGTACGTCCGGTGCTGAAGCCTCTCGGCAACACACATGTACAGTCTCGCGACTAAACTCCGTCTTACTTGATACGTAGAAAAATATTTAAAACAAGCTAAATAATGGTTTTATAAACAAAACAAAAGCGGCCCCGTGTAAACTCACATGCTCCTTAAAGAACTAACCAAAAAATAGTCAACGTCATAGATTTCCCCACTCTTTCAGACAATGAGGACTCCAAAGTTGTATGAATCATCTCTGACTTGTAGCTTCTGACATTTAGAGGGCGGAAAAAACTAAACGATTCGAAAGATTTGCTACCTATAGAGTCAAAGTTATAGTTTTTCCACCCTTTCTGACTATCGTTATCATTATAGTGTAAGGATGTCCCTTGTACTACTGTCATATGCCAGTGCAAGTGTATTCCTTGTATTTGTACTGTACCATGAACTGCAGAGTTGATAATTGCGGCCTTGTACTTTTGATTGACCAAAAAATTCAGTTCTCCCATTTTTTGTGGAGTTAAGTGTTATTTAATATCAATTTTTCTCATTTTTCATTCGTATTTTCTGAAATATTCGTGCATTTTCACTTAACTTTGAATATTTCGATACATAGTCAATCGAACAAGTTAATTTGCTGCTTTTTCAATATTGCCTACAGTTTCATTTTGTTTTCGCCTGCATTACTAATGATTATATCTTCTAATTTTGTAATTTGTTTCTTCATCTTCGTGACTTGTCTTTTACACAATATAATGACAATTATCATTCTAATTATTTATACTACAAAAGTTATTTTGTTATTCTATGTTGTTTTAGGAAATGTGGAGTGGAAGTAAAATTGAATTTCCATTTATAAAATCTTCCGCTTATATTATTGTAAAGTTCATCATCTTTTAATATCAAGATTTCATTCTGGTTCGTCCATCGATATTATTTTGTGAACGGCTTGAAGTGTTTCACGTGACTCAATCATTATACTTGAAATTATTATTGTTTCAAAATTATCATATGGAATGAACATGGAGTGATTATACTATTTGCACCTGTTTTTATCACCTCTAGTTCCCTGATTTTAAACGATGCGTCATATAGTCTAATATATTTGAACAATAAAGCACTCCTGCCGGTGTATATTCGTGTATGGTCGGCTGATTCACTTCTGTTATTTCCGTTTGACATTCAAATTTCGTTTCATTAAAAATAAGATTTTTTAAACATCTTGCTGTCGCACTTTGAATTACACGTGGGTCCTGATACCCATATAGGAACGATTTCCATTCACAGTCGTTTTCGTCTAATTTATACAATTTATTATCAAACAAATATACTATTTTTGGAAGCATGTATTTAATATGTTATGTGCCATTAGATACCTAAAGTTGTTGTTTTACACAAAAGTGTAACATTTGATTTTGAGACAATAGGATTACACAATAGTAATGATGAAGATGTCACATCAGAATTATATTTTATCAATGTTGTCTTACCGTGGTATAGAGTAATCCAATATAATGCGCGAATACAGTGTTTCAAAATATCGTGCTGTTGAATTAGGTTCTTTACGTTGAAAGGATACGATCCGTAAATCGATGTTCCAATATATCAGACACTGCTTGCAAAATTTCTTGACCAGAATACTCATAAAGACTGCAGAACAGACGCGCTGTTTCTGGTTTAATTTGGCTTAATGTTGATTTAATAGACACCATTATCTTTTTTTTTACAATAGATTGTCTGATTTTTTTATTCTCGCTACCTCATTGGTAGTAACTCGTCGTGTTCTTCGAAATGTTTGATCGCGTTGACATTTTGTTAGATTCATATAAATT
>JAGDQP010060136.1:0-12259 GCA_022664845.1 Lepisma saccharinum
GAGGCTATTTATGAGTGTCTGCACCTTGAAGAAAAAGACATTCAAGCTCTGGAATTGTGTAACTATAAAAAAGATCACGTACGTCAAATGCGTCAGTAAAGAACTAGCAGAGAAAACGGTTCAAGACTGTAACTACGAATTGTCATATGTTGAAGACGGTGTTAGTTACAAATTACCTATTTCGATAGACGTTCCTGAGGATCAGTGTTACATCGCGTATACTATACCAATCGAGGTCAACGATGAATATATAGTGGAGACTTTCGCAAAGTATGGTACCATTTCGAAGATAAAGCACATGGTTTACCAGAAACTGAGACACTGGGTATTTAATGGTAAGCGACAGTTATACTTTTCTAACATAAAGAGCCCCCTCCTACGTTTCTTCAAATTAGCTCAATTTAATAGTCAGGTGATCCCTAGAGATTACACGATTAAATCAAATTTCTCATTTTCTAAGGAAACAAATCGAAACGAAAAAGAGAAAGAAGAAGAATTTGTTTCGGATGTTACAGCTTTTCCTACCGCTGAACAGTCACCAGTGACTTCTTACAACTGGTGGTGAGTCATGCGAAAAGCCAGCAGCTGATTGTAAGAAGGAGAGGTAGAAAGATACAGTAGTTTCCACGGTTGAAAGTCAGTGCGAAATTTCTTTATCATGTGTAGGAATATCGGGGAGAGTGGCAGTGGCGTCACAAATTCTATTCCGATTGTGGTGGGTAGTGTATATTGCGATCAGAAGAGTGAAAAAACTACAAGAGAAGAAGCGTATAGTCACAGATACTGACTTAATAGACAGCCAAGAGAAAATAATTCCTCGGATGACACCTCCAGTGTTTTTCCTCTAGACGACATCCATATTGCGGAGGGACGTGTGCAGAACAAGGACGTAGAGATATCGAGTGACGAAGATAATGAAGGTAAAAATAATGTGGGGTCCTTCAACAATACCAGATTCAAACACCAAATAGAGGTAAGTGGCCTTTTCTTACTTCCCCCTTAGAAAAACTGGAAGACGGAGATAGCTTAGTCAAGAGTAAATTGAGGTGGATAGTGTTTCATAGGCTATTCCGCTATGGTTGTTCCTATGTTTTTCCCGTTGGTACTTTAGTGGAATTTGTGGTGTTTTTTACTTTCCAATTTGTGGATCTAGTGTTTACCTTTCACAGTGGACAAGAACCTTTTTTCGTTATAGCAGGGTCGAGAAATTAAGCACTGTGTGGGTTTCTTTCTAGATATTAATAATGGCCTTTTTCGGATGTGTAGTGATGGTGATCATGGCCTTGCTATTAAGCCAATTTTGGATTTCACATTCTTGTTTTGTGTTTAAACGAGAGATGGCTGCATTTAATTTGAAAATCGCCTACTTTAATGTTTGTAAAGGTTACAATTCTAACAAATGTAAAATGTCTCAAAATCTGTGTTAATCTTCGATTGGCATTCTTGGTATTCAGGAAATTGATTTTTCGGATTTAAATGTTAGGAACTTCACCTATATAAAATACTTTTACGTCTTAGAGAAGAAAGCCTTAGTTATTTGATTCGAAAAGACATCGAGTAGGAAGAAATATTGAAAACGACGGATTGTCGTATTTTCGCAATAAAGGTAGCTGGTTTACCAATAGTTAACGTTTACATGTCAAGTGGAAGGAAACATACACTGGAGAGAAACGGAGATCCTTAGCTCGCCACCATCAATCCTTGCCAACAAAAAATTTACATATTTTGGATGACATGAATTCAATTTACAAAAGACCAGCGTCGACATCTATATATAGTACAACTACAGAAGTTCTTCTAAGCAGATTATGGAGACGTTTAATTTTTGCAAAGTATGGAATCACTTCTTCCCTACCACCCCCCATTTACTTACATAGGATACAATTGTAGGAGTGAGGATTTGAAACCCTTGTTATGTGATATAAATGTTAACAAACTCGAGTGTTCCGATCATGCAGAATTGAGGCGGCCTATGGAAAACGGGCACATAGACAATGTTAAAGCGTTGGGCTATGTGCCTGTTTTCCATAGAACGCCTCAATTATGCGTGAATATAAGGTGGGATATGCCACTGCATTTACGGTGTAATTTCATATGGCGTTTAAGCGCTGATTTTGTAAACAACGTAGAATTCAACAATTTAACTGATGAACTTTGGTTGGAAACAGACCAATTAAAAAAAAATGTGTATCTTTGTGGATGACAGACAGAAAAAAGCATTCTCGATTCGATTAGAAAACTTTCACTAGATCCTTCTATGACGATAAAAAATGATGATTTTATCAGGAACTATTGCAAGAATTTAATAGGCGCGCTATGACGAATTCCTCCTGGCCACCTAAAATCAGGAAAATACAAGGCAATATGAAACTGCTTTACGGGGATAAGTTTAGTGGCTTAGACAACAGAAATGCTCTAAAGAAATGTGGTATACAAGAAACCATAAATTAAAAAACTGTAAGAAGTGACAAAGAGTTTAAAGAAGAAAATTTAATAAATAGTTTCAAAGATGAATCCGATAACATTTATAACAATCAGAATGTCTATGCTGGGATTAGGGCGCAGTATCAAAATATTTTCCAAAAAGGGGCTGAAACATCCTTAGATATTTTGAAATACTTTGGTCTTGTTTCCGTACCATATCTTTCAGCTGAAGAAAGCGAAATGATGATAGAAAAATTTAGCGAAAAGGAAATTGAGACTGCGATTTTACAGCTTAACTCTTTGTCCACGGGAGGGAAGGAAGGGGTCTGCGGACCCTGGGCGAACAAATATAAAGAGAAAACGTCATCTGAATTGCTGTATGTGTTAAATTCTTTTTTGGAAACACCTCAGTTAGATTTTTTCACTTCAATTGCCATATTAATTAGAAAAATAAAATAACGCCTCATTGGACAATTGTCGTCTGATACATCAACGGAACTGCGACGATAAAATTATTTTACATTGTGTGGCTAACAGAATACAAAATATTATCACGAAATTACTTCACCCCAATCTGAGTAGTATAAAAGGAACCTTGTCCATTTATTTACATCTAATGCACATAAGGGATGCCTTGCTTTACGCTAAAGGGGGGGGGGGTCTTAGCACTAATTTAATTGAAAACCGACTTCAGACGGGCACACGACAGTGTTCGCCACTCCTTTTTATTTTCTGTGGTGAAGGTTATGAGTTCCCATCTACTCTTCATTGCCATCACGAAATGCATTTATGGACTAAGATATGTGAAACTCTCGATAAATGGCCAAACTAGCCAGAGAATTAAAGTAAATAAAGGCGTTCTGCGAGGTTGTTCGTGTGCCCTTTAATATTCGGATTACTTACGGTACCGTTTTTGACAGTTATAGATCATTCTCTACGGGACATTTCCTTAATTATTAACTCTTTGAAATGCCTGCTATATGCGGACGATGCCAACTTTTTCGTTCTATCTGATAGCAAAATGAAGGCCATATTTGAGTTGTTAAATACTTTTCGAACTATATGAGGTATTACCATAAGCAAATCGAAAACTCAAGCATTGGACCTTAAATCCCATATATCGATTGACGCTAAATCCGACATTAATATTAGGCTAAATATGAAAATTCTTGGTATACAGTAGAATCGCACAGAGATTTCTCTATGACGATAAAATAATTCAGAGCAACGTCTAGAGTAATCCTTTGTATTGGACACTAAATCATAAGCGAAATATCTCTATAATGGGTAGAGCGAGGTATTTGAACGTTTTCGTATACATTAAGTTGTCTTACCAGATCCAGTTTCTTCCTTTTCCTCTTCCTTTCGGGCTCAATTAAATAACTATTCGAACTATTTAATATGGTTTAATTAAATGTTACAAACGCCGAGACAAGTGCTGTATAAGAGCATTGAAGAAGGAGGATGAACTTGAACAATATTCAACTTCAGGCGAAATCCGTATTAGCCCACCGTTTCATACATATGTTACGTGTGCATACTCAGAGCTTGTTATATGACGGTATTATATTAGCTATTAGACATATCGAAGACATTACCCCTATTGATATCCGCTCTAGTCCTGACCACCTTAAGATTTTTGCCTCGATCATTTTGGATTTCACCTATGCAGTTATTGGGTCGGTACTGTTGGAGGAATTCACGTTCCAAAATTTCTACAAATATTATTACCAACAGGAACAGTGTGTACAAACTGAACAGAAGACAGTGAGTGGTAGAGAATGGCAACAAACTTGCCATAACCTAGCCACATTGCGATTAATTGCCAATTTACATCACTAACTCTTTATCCAATGTTACAATATAGATTGTATTGGCAGTAAACTGAAAAAAGACACCATTGGTTCAGGTGCCTGGAAAAATGTGGTAAACAAGAAACATTATTCCATGAACTGATAGAATGTTCTCAAAAAGAAGCTAAATGGAGTAAATTCAAATCGATATTAGGTCGTATTCTTAGAATCCAAATGAAAGATCTGTTTTTCGAAAACACTTTTTGTCGTCCGTACTATCGTATTTTCCCGCCAGCGAAACGGAAAATTACCATGTGGTTTGTCTCACAGACTTTATATATGTTGAAACGAGAAAAAGAGATTACGGACTGCGATTGGTATATTCAATTCTTACTTTTTTATTTTGGAAAACGAAAAATATTTGTAACATGAGAGATTTCGCTCAATACCATAGAGCTATATATTAAAATTGAGTTAATTATTTGTTCTGGCTCTGGCTTTAACTTTTTGTTTTGTATTTTTGTACTTTGTTTGACTTTCTCCTTATAATTAGTATTTTATCTTGTTAATTGTTGCAAATAAGTAAAATAATAAAACAAAATAGTGAATAAAGTATTGGACAGCTAAGCTAAGGGTATCGGGTTCGATCCCAGTTCAGAACAGCATTTTTTGCTCTCTCCTTTTAAAAAAGAAATTACTTTTCTTCATTGATACTTTCGACAAATGACCTTCGAAAGCAAAGCGTAAATAGCATATTTCTTATTTGTAGACTTCAGGGATTCCGTGATATGGGCATTGAATACTAAAATAATTGCAACACCCTTTCACCCCTTTCCAAGACGGATTTCCATTAGTCCCTCTTTATTGGTACCTTACTTACTTACTCTATGGCTTACGAAACTCGCAACCTCATGTGCCGCAGTAAGAAACGTTCGCCAAAGAATTATATCCTGAGAAAGATCAAGCCAGTTTTCATCATAAACAATTACTTTAATTTTATTTATGGGCTTCAGGCATCTAAGGCTCAGGCCGGGATAGGGTAGCGGAAAGACTTCGGTAAGGTGTCGGCCAAGGCCTATGTTGAAGGTGCCATTCCAGCAATTGCCCGGTGTGACTGAGGGTAAACCCCAGTCAGGATGGTCGGCCACAGGGATCCAATCCAGGCCCTCCCGAATGCTTCCCCAACACTCTTCCACTGAGCTACGGCGACTTGGTGAAAAAACACCTACTTCTAGAAGATCCCTTCTAATATTATCCTCCCAAAGTCGTCTCGCTCTGCCCAATTATCTCTTTCCCTCCGGCTTACCAAAAAACGATTGAATATAATCATCGTTTCTCCTCCATCCGAGCTACATGGCCTGCCAACCTTAGTCGTCGCGATTTCATTATTCTTACAACATCGGGTGAGACGTACAGTTCGTGAAGTTCTTCATTATGCAGTATCCTCCATTCCCCAGTGATTTTGTCCCGTTTCGGCCAGTATATCTTTCTCAAGACCATATTTTCAAACACTCGTAATTTTTGTTTATCTGTTAGGGTCGTACTCCAACTTTCGCAACCGTAAAATATTACCGGTAGAATAACCGTTCTGCATATTTTCAAAGTCAATTTCCTTAATATTAATCGCGATGTTAGAAGCTCTTGGACTGAGTAGAAACATGCGTTGCCCGATACTTCGCGACCTTTTATTTCTTCCGTGACATCTTTTTTGATGGTTACGTACGCTCCCAAGTATTTAAATTTGTTTACTTTCTCTATGACCTCATCCCTAAATTTATGTTTTTATTTCCTTCATTCTCTGTGTTTCGGCTTGTTATAATGTATTTTGTTTTCTCTATGTTTACCTGTAGACCTATCTCATCGCACGCTTCTACTAAGACATCGGTGTTACATTCTACTGCATTTATCAATATATCTTCCACTGTTAAATCAACATCATCCGCGTATACGAACAGTTGATTGAAGCCATTCTATCTTAGTTCCTTTATGTCCTCTTTTATTTTTAAAATCCCATATTCTAATGCAAAGTTAAACAGAAATGGAGCAAGGCATCACCTTGTGTCTTATGAATAAAGTTGAGCAAAATAAGTTTACTCCAATTTTGGAGAGTTTACTCCTTTTGGTATGAATAAAGATAAGAAATTTAAGCAAGCTATTTAAGAAGTCACCCAGCGTAGGTGCAAGGAGTCAGCACTGTAGATATAGCTCTTTATTCGTATGAATAAAACAGAGTTTCATCTCACACTTCGCAGTACTCTCTCGAAAAATGTTGAGTCACCTTATTTGCTGACTCAAGCCGTCTAAGAATGGCTGCATTCATGAATTTACGACAATGAAAAATATACAAGGACTCCAGAAACATTTGTGAAGTTGACTATAAAACTCTGTATCGTTTTGATAAAAAATCTTGAAGTGGTTAAGTGATTGTTTCCTAGAAGAAACAAACGAAACTAGAGGCGGGAGACTTACTAACGAACAGAGAATGCGATTTTCTAGATACCATACTTGAGTGATCCAGGTTTTCAAACGGATTAGGTGAGGACATAGGTGTGGACCAGAGTTTAGTGCATGTCACTTTTTTAAACCTTCTAGAGAAAACAGTACAGAAAGCCCCCCTCCATTCCCTGTAGACAAAATACCCATCAACGTTTGCTGAACACCAGGCAACAATAAATAAGTGGCGCCAAAGATACAATTTTCCGTTCCCTATAGGAGTCATCGATTGCACAGGAAATTAAACGATCCCATGAATCATAATGAGTACATAAATTGTAAAAGACGTTACACATTGAATGTTCAAGTAACTTGTAATTGTGATGAGAGACTCACGAGTGTTAATACTTACTGGCCAGGTTCAGTGCACGAAACGCGAATATGGATGAATTCGGCTTTTAGCATGGTCATGGCAGAAACAGTTATTATGCCTCGTTTTAATGTCCGCTAAATTCTTATTCAACTACTATTATGTGACAGAGACACCAAATGATTCTTCATATTTTTCCTAATGATCAAAATGCAGGTACTTTCTCTTGTATTGCTTCAGGCAACATGAATTTACTAACGATGATTGGATAATGCTTTTTGATGTCCACAAATGCCAGCAAAGAATCATTCTTTTCCCTACAATTATTTTCCATATCACTCATTTTTACCAAGCTTGTTTAAATTAGACAAACACCTGACAGACTGACCGTCTCGCGCGGAGTGGAGCTAACCCTGTGAGCATACTCACGTCGCGTAGGAGTAAATTCTCACAACTACGCTAGTTTTTATTCATACGAAATTTTAGAGTTTGCTCACGATACAGAGCATGCTCACCTCACTCATGATCAAGGTGAGCAGAGTCAAGACTCCGTTTAATTCATAAGACCCCTTGTTTCAATCCCTTGCGAATTCCGAAAGTATTTGATATATTGTGTCTTATGAATAAACCGGAGTCTTGACTCTGCTCACCATGCTCATGAGTGAGGTGAGCATGCTCTGTTTCGTGAACAAACTCTCACATTTCGTGAGCTATCATAGTTGTAAAACCTTGATCAGGTCACTCCTACGTGACCTGAGCATGTCCACAGAGTTTGCACCATTCCGCGCGAGACGGCCAGTCTATGTGATGATTGTGTAAATTAAACAAGCGTGATAAAAATGAGTGATATGGAAGATGATTTGGAGGAAAAGGATGATTCTTTGCCGCCATTTGTGGCCATGATAAAGCATTATCCAATTATCTTGAGTAAATCCAAGTTACCTGAAGCAAGTCAAGAGAAAGTATATGTATTACTAGTGGTATATCAAAGGATGACTAAAGGGTACTCGAAACTCATTTTCCTCGAAGGTTTGAATAGTCACAAATGCAGTATCAGTTCCTACAATATTGCATTAATGTTTATATAGAATATTGCAATATCAAGTGTGTTCACAGACGCACGCATATTACGTAAGTGAACTGACATTGTTTATGTATGTAAATAGCTAATCAAAACAAACAAATGAGTGACATAAACAGTGGCAGACGACAGACAACTCCACACCAAAACACCAGATGGAGCTGACATCAAGAGATAGAGGGAGCTGGAATCGATGGAGGAGAAGCATGGAGGACTACCCCTACATTCAAATATAAAACCCAGCAGCACGGACTACTGGGTATCACTCAATCTTGTGTGGTCAAATTCCTCTTCCTTCACCTGTCCACAGAGGGCTTCGCTTCTGGGACATCCTGATACAAAAAGGGCTTCGCTTCTGTTATCATCCTGCACACACAGAGGGCTTCGCTTGTCGTGTGTACTCTACCTAATTACTCTCTATATTTGCCCACAGAGGATTTCGCTTCTGGGACAACCTCGCTCTCACAGGGGGCATCGCTCCTGGTGAGCACTCTACCTAAATCAACCTTATTTCACACAAAGGGCTACGCTTTTGGTGCATCCCAGACACACAGAGGGCTTCGTTTATGGTGTCTTCCTTTCGTTCACCTTCAGAAGAGGGCTTCACTTCTGGTACGGTACCTCATCCCTGGTCTCTCCTTGGAGAACACCACACAAGGAGAAGACGACCGCACTAAACAATTTCTGTAATCAGTAGTCTACGGGACGCTCATTTTGTTAACATATTAGCAACTTGTTTATTTATCAAATTTATAATAAAATACAAATCCATATCGATAGGGTACTATATTCATTAATAATTTATATGCATTTAGGTTTCACTTCCGTCGTTATTTCGAGAAGAAATGTGTGTTTCTAGGCTGTTGTATCATTACCCCAAGCTAGTGTCACGTAGTATTGTCTCTAACAGTATTACATTTATGGCAAAACTGACTTCAGAAATGTATTTCTCGTAAAGTTCTAACCCAGAATGACATTTTACATAACCCCGTTCCCATTTAAGAAAATTAATCGAGATTCAATGTGGTGAACTTAAAATGCCGGCCATGATGAATTACTCTTCACAAGGAAGCGTCTTCCACACAGTACCAATTACTGTGTATTTGCTTTTCATTTCTTTCAGCAATTAAAAATATAATGGTATTTCAACACTTTTATATCACCCTCCACAGACAAGAATCGGACTATTGTATCATGATTTTCTCTTCAACCACTGGCCAATTGCACCTAATATTTTACACACATACTCAGTTTTTTATGCTGATTTTTAATATGTATATCTCTTCTAGATCTGAGTGTCCACTTGAAATAGTATTACTTGTAAGGTTTGTCTGACGACCAAAATCTAGTCCAACGTGGACCTACTATTTCTCCTAATTCAACATTGGTGATCTCCAATTATTTCATGCACGTATACGCTTAGGCGAGTTAGCAGTATATTGCTCAGCTTTTTGCAACATGTTGGGAGTAATGAGATTCCGCGGTAATTATTACTGTTAAATTTATCGGCTTTTTTATAAACCGGAACTGTTATTGAGTTTTTACATTCCTTTGGAAGCTCCTCCCTTCTCCATATAGCGTTTATCAATTTATGCAGTTCCTAGATTAGTGCCGTTCCTCCCGCTTTAATTAATTCGGCTGGAACATTGTCTACTTCCGGTGATTTGATTTTTTTATTTTTTTTACCAACATTTGGACCTCAATTTCGCTAGGTTCTGGTATCAACTGTTCCGCTGTATAAATTTAAACCCCTCTGTTTTCCCCGTTATATGCATGAAGAAGTTTTTCGAAATAATTTTTTCACACATCGATAGTTTTAGTGTGATCGGCTTGAAGATCTCCGCGTGTATTTCTAATAATCCCTAATTTAAGCTGGTAATCTTTCCTGAACGAGTTTACCTATTTTGTACAGATCTCATATGATATTTGTCTTGCTATTTTCTGTATCATCTGAATCTTCTGCGTCAGAAATTCTGTTTCTGAACCCCCGTGTGGCATTGCGGTTCGCGTTACTGTAGTGGTTGGTATTCGCTTCGCGTTTATTACTTAGCCGCCGCTGCCTTGCTTGTTTTTGTTCCTCATGAAGATTAAGGCATTCTTCATGAAGCATTCTTCACTTTTGTTCTTCTGCTGTTTCTTGTCACATAAACGTCCCTTCGCTTCGCCCTTCACTATATCACGAATTACCTCCCACATCTTTCTTACATCAATTTCACTATTAATATCGTCTTTATTTCTACTAAAGTCGGCTAAGCTATAGAGCCTATTTGAGATTTCCAGTTGGTAATTTACTCTTACGCTCGGATTATCAAATCGTTTAACTTCGAATTTCAGTTGTTTTGATCCTTTGCCTTCTCTGTTTGTGATACATAACTTACCCCTCACTTTTGTGATCACTAACTGATGGTCAGTATCACCTTCCGCTCCTCTGTAAGAGCTGACGTCCCTTATGTTTGTGTGTTTTCGTCTATCTACTAATGCGTGATCGATGTGGTTGAGAGTTTTGCCATCCGGAGATATCCATGTATATTAGTGTATATCTTTGTGTTCAAAGAACGCCGTCATTACTATTAGGTTTCTGACATCGCGAAAATTATCAGTCTTTCTCCATTGTTGTTGGTGATTTCGTGAAGGTTGTATTTGCCTTTAGTAGGTATATAGATTTCCTCCCTCCCTTACGTCATAAAACCTATGTACTGTATAAATTTCAAGTTTCTAGCTTAAACCGTTCGGCCTGGGTATTGATATGTCAGTCATTCAGGATTTCTGTTTTACTGTTCGGTAATGTCATGGAAGAAAAGATGTCTACATAGCGGAAGAAGATTAGAAATTGCTTGATGTCACAACTAATTTTCATCTAATTAGTAAGATATTAATTCTGTAATGCATGACAGAATTAAGAGCAAGATAATTTGAATTTGATGCATTACTAAAAACACTTGCTATTTACTGTGATTTTGGTGCAAAGACTGTTACATGCACACCAGGTCAGTGCATTTTATCTTTACTCATAAAGGATATCAACGTAGAATTCACATTGATATCAAAATCGTTAAACACAACGATGTCATAATGTTGTTTCGGGAACAATGTAGAAAGTCAAACACGTATGCAAGTGAAAATTTCTTAAGTAAGGTTGCACCGATACTGAGAAAATGTGAGCTCTAACTTGTATAGTACAGATGTACGAAGATTTTGAATATAGTAGTATGGTACAGAATGCACAAAAGATTTAGACAGAAAGATGTGTAGGAAGTGTGGTCTAATAAGTAAATATCGCGAAAATGTCCAGTTTTTAATTAAATCTGTAGTATTTGGAAGAAAAATTCACATGGGTACGTGTTTGTTTCTATCGGAACAGATACAAATCGCAGGTGACATAAACTGCATCAGATAAGGAAGTTCAACGGCAAAACCAGCAAATTTCACAAAGTAATGACATCAGAAATGAATAGCAGACAGATATCCCGAAACAGAGCCGAAATAATCAAGTAACAGAAAAAAACTATTTTCATACTCAATGTCACTATAGAAAAATTTACAACAATAACTTTTTATAAATATATTCAAGTTGAACGGATTACAACTACTGGTTATAGTGAACAAACATGGGAATGATGTGAGTTTTCAAGTTGACAATTCTGTACTTACTGATGTACTATCATGGCCAAAATAATGTTCACATGACTTTATTATACATGATTTTTCTCCAAGCCTAGAAGATAGGCCACCCAACTGACGTAAAGGGGGCGATGTGTGATTCTGAGAGTGTGTGCGTGAACGAGCAGGGTTGGATATTTTTTTTTCTTTAAGAGAAATCATTATCGCATGTCCTGGCTTCTGGAAAGAAATTTATAGTTTCTTGTAGTATGTACGAAAGAATGAAAAAGAAAGAGAGATCGCATTTGAAACAGCAAAACAGGGAACCTAATGCAATTTTACTTTAGTTGGGCCATTAGTTGAAATTTACTGAAAGACTTAATTTAAATTGTCCAGTAGAAAAGATCCTTACCGAACATGAAGAAACGAAAATGAACGCTGAAACCTATGGTTACTAGGTAATTATTTCTTTCTTAATGAATCGAGTATTCCATAGAACACTAATGTTATGCACGAAAGACAAGACAAAACGTCTGTTTCTATCAGTTCTTAAAAATG
>JAGDQP010060137.1:0-12259 GCA_022664845.1 Lepisma saccharinum
AAATTTGATGAGTTTCTCTAGTTGCGAGTTCACTGAAACAGATTGCAAATTAAGTACTTCGGATGCGGCTATCATGATTTCGCCGGCCATATTGGATTACGTAAGCGTCGGACGGTTGGGGTTTTGGCGGATATGATAACATAAAGACATTCTAGAAGTTTCAAAAGGTTCTACGTTTTTTCGGGTTTGGACCTGAATTGACTGGACTAAATGAGCATCGCATCTGTTCAGACGAACATTTTAAAAGCGGTATTGGTTTGCAGTCTTATCGTAAGATACTGTTTTCAAGAATAATTCATTTTGCCAGCTGTAGAAAGTGCATAAATCTCTAAAGAAGAGTGAAATTTGGTACTTTATGATTAATTCAGTAAGAACAAAGTATATTATTTCTTTATTTTAAAGCTTTTCCGTGTGCTAATCTTTTTGTTTGTGGAAAATTTCATAAAATGACAAGATATTCCTTGTGTGCCATCTCTTAGTATTCCTTTGAAAGGTATTCAATGGAAGCGAATAATATAATCGATATGAAATATTATTTTCATTTTAAATTTATTGTTGCTTTAAGGGCAATATTATCAGGCCTCGAAATTAAATTTTGGTAGGTAAATCTTTTCCTTCACTGGTCCTTCAAAAATCTTTCTGACCCTTTTTCAGATCAGAAAATAATTATAATCAGATTAAATTTTTAGTCCATTTATTATATTCATTTGGTTTGTAGGCCTATATAGGATACCAATTACGAAATAATTCGAGTAAAAATTCTATGTCAAAGCAAACATGATCATGCTTAATAAAAAAGGAATGCCTCATGTCTTACTATCTTCTTTGGAAGAATCAACTGGAAGTCTGTGGCCATAGGAATAAGTATTGGGGCGTCTGGCTGTTTCTCGTTTGTCTATAAATAAACATACTGTCGGAGGAACATCATAATTAGACAATATGGATTCAATGATAAGACGGCGCATCCGCGTTGAATACGAGTTATGTTTTCTGTCTCCGGCACTTGAGTCAGAGGTGTTGATCAGCTGATATGTTAGTTCCTAAGATTCTGCGATTTCACAATTTTCCACTTTTTGTTTTTGGAAACAGAAAGAAAGCACTTCGATAAAACGTTAAATACAGCCTACAGATATGTTTCTTTATATATCGTAAGCACTGACCCACAGGACCACTGATTTCTTAGTTACTGCCCCTTGGAAAGTTTTACTGGTCGTTGGCCAGAGGACCACCTAATATCGAGCCCTGAATATAATCTCAACTCCACTTTTGAAGAGCCCTAAATTTAAAAAATCAATAACAGTTTATTTGAATTATTAAACACCTTACTAATGTAATATTTTCGTACCAGGCTTTAAGTAATAATGAATGTATAAAAGTGGTATGAAAGTGAATGTATACAAAAAACGGTATTTCACATTATCTAAGAACTAACTTTAATCCTATTTTTCTTTCATCTTATCTAATTGAATCCGTGGTTTCCGAAACGTCACTTCTCCACATTTTAATCATTTTGAGTTAAGCATGGAGTTCTTCAGTCATATCAATGAGTTTCAGACGGTAGTAGAGGGTATACGAAACTAGAGTGTATCCATTCACTGTTTAGTTTCAAAACAACACTTGTCCAGCACGTGTCATTTTGGAAAACAGTTTTGACCCAATGATATGTCATGATATTTTAGAAGACTATCAGTTTTTGATTAATATTTTCATAATTTTAGCTACAAAGACATGCGAGGAACTGGTATGAAAATAAGAAGTCAGCACTTAAATGATGCAGCAACACGTGTTATAGCAGAAGAGCGTTTAGTTCATTTAAGAAGTGCCAAGAAATTTGATACTGAAAGACAGAATATTGAGAAAATGTGCAAGGAAGATCCAACAATCAGTTGTATCTCTATAGACTATTGACTACATGCAAAACTTAACATCATCTCATATTCCAACCCAAGAGATTTTTTAAATTATAAGCAGTTGTACGTTTTAGTGCGTGCTGCTCATAACATTGGTACTGACGAATCGAGATTTTATGTCTATCAAGAGGGTACTGTTTTGAAAGGACCTAATGAAGTTTGCTCCATTCTGAATGACTACATCAGAAATGAATTATCTTCAGAAATAAAAAAAAGCTTTACGCTTTCTCAGACGGGCGCTCTCGGCAAAATATAAACAATGTGCTTTGTCGTTTTTGCTCTGGACTCTCATTAACCCATCTACAGTGACCCATTGCTTTCCCATACGCGGAACTTCGTTCTTCCCATTCGATGCTGACTATGGTGTCGTGAAAAGGTCTGTCAACAAACTCAATCAAATGTACACGACTGATCAGTACATTAAGATTATTGTAGATGCTCGATGGATTCAATTGTTAGTGCATTAAATGATACTATCAAAAGTACTGCATTCATCTTTAGGCTGTGGAAATCCCTTTCCTTGTAGCTGCACAACATCAAGGACAAAAGGATGTCGTGTGGTAGCTTTTTTTTAAAAATTTCTACCCGCTCTGGACTAGTAGTTGTAGTTTATTTCACAAGTTTACACCTAACTTTTACACTCTTCTCATTAGTATACATTTCAAAAGCTGCTAAACAATTACTTGTAAGAAGAGGCTCTTCCAGCGCCTTAACGCTTTCTACCCGAGGAATTGAAACCGTAAAGCCCTCTGCTGGCAGATTTTAATAAACATTTCCTCTAACATTTTGCTTATTACTATACAGCTATTTACTTAAGTCGTTCATTATTATCTACTCGAAATATTGCCTCTATCTCTTTAATACTTAACTTTATTTCCAATATTTATTGATTATATAGGGTATGCATTGGTAATTTCGTTACAACTTTATTATAAGTTTTATTAAAGTAACGATAGTTGAATTGTTTCCAATTTTCTTAGACGGATAACAGAAAGAGAGTGCATTTTCACCTCTCAAAATTAAGTTACTTTAGATTGCGATATGTGTTAGCAGGAAGTTGTTCTTTGTGCAGTAATCGTAGAAAAGTGAAGTTGCTAAGGACGTGGAGAAATTAAATAAAGAAGCTAGCCAAATAGAAACAAACATCACAGCTAGGTATTAGTTATGTACTGTTGCGCATGAGTGTGATCATGGTATATACTTTAGTAAAACGTTTGCTATGGATAAATAATGTGGGAGAGCAACTGGAGTGTCGTTCTTAGCTTTCCTATGATGATCATGATGATGATGATGAGCATCTAATCGCATGTGTATGTTAAAACAAATATTTTGAGTAGGGTGACAAGCATATCCATATAATAAAGATTTAGTGACTTAGTTTTATAACAGATGTACGGTTTCCTGCCACTCTACATGTCCTATGAAATATCACTAAATAACCTAGGTATCTTGTAGTATCTCGTATCACAAACTTACGAACAAAATTAGCTCAGTTCGTAGAGACTTCGCATCGCATGCTGGAGATCCTGCGTTCGATACCGACGATAATTACTGAGGTTTCTAGAGGGTTTTCTTAGTCCTTGGGTGTTCCTTGGGACCACGCGCAGCAGTTTTAGGTATTTAAAGTCTCCGGAAGTGTCTGTAACGGGATTTAATTAATAAAACTATTAATTTTCTTGTTCATATATACATTGTTTCCATTTTAAGTCAGAAAATAAACATATTTTTTTCAAACTCCAAATTTCAATTCTAAGTTCTAAAGAATGTTTAATGTTCTTTCATGTTTATATTTATATTTAATGTTTATATTATATTTAAACAATATTTATTTTATATATTTATGTTTAAATATTTATATTTATATTTATATTTATATTTAATGTAATTTAATTTAATATAATTAAATTTTATTTATATTTAATGTTCTAAAAAAGGATTAAATATGATTTTATTAATAATTTAATGTTGAAAAAGTAGTTGTATTAGTAGTTGCAGACGTATTAATAATAATAGTAGTAGTTGTTGTAGTATTGGTTGTAGCATTAGTAGTAGTAGTAGTGGTAGTATTTGTAGTTCTAAGAGTAGCTGTACTATTTCGACTATTAGTGTTGCCAACGTATCTTTTCTCACCCTGCCCCAACGAGCGGGTACTTTGGCTTGTGCTGTCATAAAAACATACGGTATGGAGAACGTACTTAACAACTGCTGTTAGACTCATGCTAGAACAAGCAACTGCAAGTGTGTAAGCGGAATCTTTGGGAAGTCGGCGCAAGTAACAGACCAAAGCGGGAGTTATCTCAGTCTTGCCCCTGCATGTTGATTGTTTTCCTAATATATCTGGTTAGAAACAAAGGGTTTCGCTCGTTCTGGAACGGGGTAAAATCTGTATCTTTTAGCAATATATTTATATTAAAACTAAATTTGGCTCAAAAATGGATTTGTCTGGTTGTTACGTGCCACACAGTGCGGCCGGTTCAAAAAAGCTGACGAAAAGTCCAAAAAAGTAAATACTTAAGCATTTATTTATGTTGGGTTGGTTACAGTACATCTGTAATGGTCAGAAATTACTTACCTGTCCCAGAATAGGAGTTGCAAAGCTAGTTCTCTTCGATTGGAATCGATTGTGCTACTGAGTCAGTAAAAACGTGTATAAAAACTTTAGATTGAAGCAGATCATAATATAATAAAATGGAACCAACGTCTGAAAGTACGTAGTATATAATAATAATAGAAGTTACTTAATAATAATTTATCAAATATAAATTATTCGTAAAACAATAATTGTAATTGATTTTTATTAATCGAAAGCGTTAAAATACGATATGTTATCATGAAAAAGTTATGTTGCTCCAGTGTCAGACTTATTCTAAGTTATAGTAAAATGTTTCTTCTTCAATGTAAACAAATTCTTCCCCAAGTTGCCCCTGTTTCTTATTCAATCATTTCAAAATGGCGTACCCAAAAATCCATTTTCCACACCGTTTGAGCTAAAGCTACGAAATTTGGCGTAAAGGTGTATTATCTCGAATAGTGTAGGAAAATATTACAATATGTTGAAAAAGTCGCCATCTTCGATCCAAAATGACCGCCAAATCTATTGTTGTATAGAATGCAGAGCCTAAACAGAGCAGATATGCAGAGCTGGAGCTAGAAGCACCGAATTAGATATGAATGTACATGATCACTTGTAGATTAAGAAAATATTTAAAAATGTTTCGAAAGACGTCATCTTAGATCCAAAATGGCGGACCCAAACATCCATTTTGCACACAGTTTCAGCTAGATAAACGAAATTTCTCATAAAGATATATCATCACGAGTAATTTAGATAAATATTACAATATGTTTAAAACATCACCATCTTGGATTCGAAATGGCCGCCCAAAATCCAATCAGCAATAATTTATTAAAAACCCAACATCATCATATTTCATTAAAAATAATTATCATTTAAGTATACGCTAAAATGTTAAAATGTTGCTAAGGAGGTTAAAGTTTGCAACTCTGACTTCAAATTCGTAATCAGCGACCCAAAGAAGCATGGGACATGATACTAATCTTGATTGTAACATGATAGGCCTTTACAGGCTGTTTCACGAACAGGGGTTGTCAATTAGGGGATGAAAGGGGTTACTTTTGCAACTCAGACTTCAGATTCGTAATCAACGACCCCCTCCAAAAAAAAAAAATCAGAGCACAGATTTTGAGATCATTCACCTGCGTATTTTACTATTGGTCAGGTTTTTGAAATCTGCCTCGCTGTGCGCCATTATCAATTCTGCAGCTCAGCTAATAGGTACGAGGTGGAGGCTCTGCATTAAGCCTAAAAGTTTTAAACATACTTTAGCTAGTATTTATAATGATATGCTACGTGAATATCGAGTACTAGAAACATTTAAATGTGATTTTCGTATAAAACAAGGACTTTGTCGAAAAGTTGCAAATATGTAAGCTGGATTTCAGCACTATATAACATGTCATTTCTTATTAGGTTTTCCTATTTTATAATTATGTAATTTGATTTTAAATGTTTTTATATCGGTTATTAATTTATTTGGATATTAATGCAAGATTCTAAGCGCTTCCAAGCAATATTATGAACATTATAATCAATTCCTTATACATATTAGCATTCAAATAATTAACTACTGTACAAGTATAGAAAATCATATGTTCTCTGAGGGTAAGCCTTCATGCCTTGTGTTGTTCGATCTAGAAAAAGCATTTGCTAAAGTATGGCATCATGGACTCCTCTGGAAATTACTACAACTCCATTTACCTGTAGCTTCCGTCACATCTACAATGTCCTCTCAAATCGACTCGCCTACATTAGCATCAACAACAGAAGTTCATTTCCCATCCTTCTACGCAAGGCTCAGCGCTCTCCCCATTGCTTTACCTTTTATACTGTGCAGACCTACCAACACTGCCAGAAGACATCCAATTATATCAGTATGCAGACGATACAGCCTTTCCCGCCACAACCCACACGATACAACAAATAAACCGAAAAATGCAAGATTGACTCATTCACTGACTGGTGCTCTAAATGGGAACTCGCCATCAATGCCGCAAAAATCCAAGCCATAGCTTTCTTACCACTTAAGCAACGATCACTCGTGCAACACAACCCCTCCAGACTGAAACTAATCGTTAACAGACATGTATCAAAACTCAAACATACAGTTAAATACTTAGGAATCACCTTCGACCATCATCTCACTTGGAGAACACACTTAAAACAACTTACTATCAAAGTTTATAACCGACTAAACTTACCGAAACGGCTCACTGGCACCACATGAAGACTCACACCGACAATTCTTAATACATATAGGGCATTCCTCATACCAGTTCTATCATATGGCCACACTGCATGGGTATCAGCTCCAGAATCCTTCTATGAAAAATTTAAAATCCTAGAACGCCACGCCCTCATAATAGTTTAATTTATCGAGTTACCTAGCCCTACAGCAGATCTATACGCACGAGTTGACATCCCAAATATTCTTTTCCATATTGAAGCCCTACGCAAACGTTACATCACAAGCAGATAATAATCCAAACACCCACTCCTTCTAGACACCATCCATCATGATGCTATATATGATCACGAACGCCCATCTCTACTCTCCACATCACTCTCACTCATTCTCACCATATATACAACCACTCTTCCACACAACCATCCTGATTTAGTTGAGTTGACACCTCTCACAACCACACACCCACGAGCTTACATCATACCATAAAATGCACTGTATTCCAGTATATTCTAATAGGGCTCGCCTTGTCTACCATCAGTGCCCCGAACCGCCCCGGGGACAGAAGATAACACACATTTGTCTATACTAACACTTCTATATTGTCATTGTGGCGTGTATGCGCTTACTTCATGAACTCATATATTATTTTTATTAGTATTTTCATCTCTTCATAGTTTATAATTCAACCTAATATATATATGCTTACAATGAAAAATCATAATGATCCCAGGCTTTAATAAATAAAGAATAAAATATTCCCGACAACCACCTAGACCAACTCCATTTCCTACAACCCACCATCCACCAAAACCTCTTCCCATAAAAAAGGCGTAACCCTTTTAATGTTTATTTGTCATGGCCTCACCATGACAAATTTGTAAAAAAAGTCTCTGAGAGAGTTCTTCAAGTTTAATTTTACCATCGTATTTATTAACTTATTTGTCTTCATGTCGCTATTAAGATGTTGGAGTGATATGCTCAATGATAAGAAAATAAGTAATTTTATAAACTGGACTGATCGATTGTTTAATTGATGCCTTCAAATCACACCTGCTGGAAATTCTCCTAAGCACGCACGACACCTTCGATTGGTGGAACTAGGAAAGGTTTACGAGTCTTCCAAGTTCGACTACTGCTGCTCTACGATACCTCTGTCAAATAATCGAACTCAAAGGAATGAGCATATAAATAATTTCTACATAAATAAGATTCTTATTAAACAAAAAGCTCTACCGACGGATAAGAAAAATACATTTTTGTATACAAATCTGAACGATTCAAAAGGATTTATATTTTGTTATGAAAATGAAGATAGTTTCAGGCTCGTTTATAATGTCAGAAATTTGAACTGAATTTAAAGGCCTTTTTAAGGCAACTAATGCTCAGCCCATATAAATGTCAGTACTTAGGATGAGGAAATACCTCCTGATATGTATGCTCAATTGTTTTAGCTGCTTAAATTCCTTTTAGTTTATTGGAAACTATAAGTTAGTGTGCAAATATTTAAATATTTGTAAGTTGAGATGCTTTAAATGCTAATTGTAGAAGTTAAATCATAGCTGTAGGAACATTTAATTTATTTTTTCGATTGAGAGAGATACATAGGGAACAAATCTGTTGAAAACGATGGTTGTCAATTTTATAGTTTTTTTCATTGGACAAATCATGATTCAACATTTACGACATATTTTGATAATCATGTATATATGATGTTATCTACTCTAAACTAGGCCTTCACAATATGTTGCCTGTGTGTCCCATGCGTCCGATGTCTATTTCATTTTACTTGCCATCAAAACAATGATACGTGAGAAAATAGTTTAAAATAATCGATATGATATTGATTAAATCGATAGTTTTTCAACTAAATTTTCATCTTTACTAAAGAAAAAGATGGTAAATATTATGGAAGACGAACATGTTCCATGATAAAAAGATCCGGAAAAGTATATGTTATTCTGGTATCGGAATACATTTTTTCGTTGGTGAAGAGGTTAAATTCAAGGAGGATTCACTTGACCAAAAGTGAAGGATGAAAAGGAAATGCAACCGTTACAGGAGGAGATAGTAGATCAACCTTGTGATCAGCACATATATATTAATCCACTACTATTATAATATGGAAAAGGATGTTAATACAATTACATGTATTTTGATTGACAAACTATCCTTATGTTGATATGGAACACGTTTATGAACAACAAATGAACTACCTAGCACAAAACAAGAATATGATACCAAAAAGTGTCTGTACAATATCAATTCGATTGAAGATAATACGCGGAAGGAAGTTACCAAAACTGTGAGATATCATCAAGTTTTGTTACATATATATATAATGGCTATAATTAACAAAACAAAAGGTAATTATTTAAAGTTACGAAATTTGCGTTGAAGCAAATAGATTAATCATGAAACAATTTGTCAAAACATTCATATATTATTTAATCATTTTTTTTTTCATGAAACAAGAACAATTATTCGTGTTTTCTCTTTTTAAACTTCTTGTAATTACGCGTATATTTAATATATTATGTGATGTTCTGCGTAATTCCAGATAATGTATTATGTGCTGTTTTGCGTGTTGCCGACTTTTTGAAGTAATGCCATAGTAGTTCTGGGGTTTTTCGGTAGATGGCTTTACTTTACCAATGTGGGTTTTATGTGTAAAGCCATATTATGAGGTAATTAAGAATAATTTCATGAATTGGAATAACGGCATGACATTGTTATAATATATTTGCAAGTAGTTAACAATACGATTTGAAAGTGCAAATTATCCATTATTCGTTCTTGGTCAATGGTTATAATTAGTTAATGAAATTATAAATGTAAAAGGCTATGTTAAGTTCTTAGCTGTAGAGGAAATATATAATCGGAACTGGAATTCCAATATATGGCATATTTTAACTGTTCATTATTTTATTAGTTTTTGGTTCTATGTACTCTGCATACGTAGAAAAATTTCATACTGTGGAGATGACTTCTACTTTTTGAGATATAGCAACTTTACAGTACCTAAATTGTATTCCAGACTGTAGCACAGAAACCGGTTTTTTGGCCTTCCTGAAAAAAAAATAATAGTCAGATAGGGGTATTGCAGTTCTGACGACAATAAGTTATCTTTTATCCTTATGTAATAAATACCTTTTATCTTTAGACAAACTCATCAGTGAAAACTTCCGGAAGCTGAAATGATTTTTTTTCCTTTGATTGTAACACTGGTATAAGATCTTTATAAAAAATAAACAAGATAAGGATAATTTCGGGAAACATTTTAAGAGCACATAATTTGGACCTGAAGGAACCACAAAAGAATTTGAAAGAGAGAGAGAGTTGTGCCTCGTAAATTCACAACTAAAACTACATTTACCTGTGTCGTTAAAAGTGTTCAAAAACAACATTAGATATAGAAGAGCTCAAGAAATATCCTTTTAACTCCAAAATTCCCATTAACAATGCTGTCCGGATACGAAATGATAGAGGTCGTCTACCATTGATCAGGCTCTTTACAAGATACCCCAATACAGTCAGTTTTCTAATCAGAAATGGACTAACAATAGGGAAAAATAGATACAAAGTAGAAGAATATCGGTCTGCTCCTCGACTCTTTCCGTGTGAAACATGTTATCAATATCACAACGAAGAAAGATGCTCAAAGGAACCGTTCTGCTTCAAATGCGGACAATCTCATATTAGTTACACTTGTAAGGAAGTGCCGAAAATTAACTTCTGCGCCTCTTGTAAACGGGAGGGGCATCGTACTGCGGATGCAAACTGCCCTTTTCACAGTGGATTCTCAACGTCTTCAATAATTTACCCCGTCTCTGAATGCTTGAACCAACATATAGGCAATAAAAAAATTCGGATTCAAATCCCAATGACAAAACAACTTAAGAGATAGCACACAGTATAATTATAAACCAATATACAGGAAACATATTAAAATGAGTAACGACAGTACTAACCATGGGTCTGAAAAATGATTCGCAACAGAAACTCAACACAGTAATCTCTGAGGAATCCTTCCAATGCCATTTAAATATTATCAGATCTGTTGAAAGACATACTTCTGCTGGTTGCGAGACATTTACAAAAAATAAAAAATCTGATAAGGACAAATAGATTTTGTCTTCAAGTATAAACATGAAATCTGCAAAACATATATAAAAATATAGGACGAAATGGACTTGAGTGCCTCTCTTATGATGTAAGGCGGGCAGTTGAAATATACAGCAATGAACCTTTCAGATCAACCCTTTTTCCAAACTATATCTTCAATACCTTCATACCTTCTTATCCTTTATTACTATGTATAACATTAACAAAATAGTTAATTTTACCTCGGACGAAAATAGATATTCTAAATTAAAAACGTCAAAATTTTCTCCATCAATCATATCATAGATTCATACTCTCCGGTGGTACCTCTGTTGTTTGGTGCGGGGTTCGGGTCCTTATCTGGGGTTCGATTCACCTCTCTCACGACAATTTACTCGTCATCAAAATCTAAATTAATTAACTCCCAGGACGAAAGTGACCAAAGTCGGCCAGAGGTGCATCCTGTGGACCCTGCGAGCTATGGGAAAATTTACTTTATCTTTATCTATAGAGGAATATGTAGAGGAAATAGTGTTATCTTTTAATCTTCTGGTAACAAATACCTTTTGTCTTGAATTAGTTTTTCGTGTTCTCTTTACGTTTAAATGGAGACGCTATTATAAATTTCCCAGGATGCTGAAAAGCGCCTCAGTAATTTCATAATAGTTGGTTCTACGGGCTCGTACGAAAGTTCTTTTGTAGCCACCAGTACGGGGAGTAGACTTGGGGCACACCAACTGTCCGTTTCGTGTTTAGATGGATATCGAATTTCAGTAAAGGATACTGTTCGCCCTAGGATATAAGCAGCTGGAGGAATTATTCCGAGTAACCTCAAGAGCAATTTCTACAGTGTCCGCACAGCGACAACAAATTAGTTTTATATATTTTAAGTTTGTAAGGAAGGAACAAGACAGGCCTTTTACACATTCCACTTTTCTTCCAGAACAACCAGAGGGTCCAGGAAAACTTGCCCCAGAGCATGACTGATATTCCAACACCCTGGACCACGCCCTCTAGGCATGCGGGATCCATCCCTTTATGAGGTCTGCGCCACACAGGTGCCTCCCATCGGCATGATACAGTTGATACCGTGACTCGTCGGATCAGCTGACGTTACGCCACTGTTGCAATATCAATCCGAGGTGGTTATTAGCAAACACTAGCCGGAATATCAGATGACGTGGGGTTAGCAGTGCCATCCCTGTAGGGTGAGTCGCCCGGTATGATGTCTGTTGTGGACTGTGACACCTTCAGTCACCCATTCTTGATACACCTCAACACAGTTCAACGTGTGAAGCCGATTCGAATTTCCCATTCGTTGGACACCCACGACCATGCCTCGTTGGAATGGCGTCAACTCATAAGGACGTTGCATTTGACATGAATCCCTCACACATCCACTTCCCACAAGGTCTCACACACAACTGCAGCCTTCGCAGAGCCCTGCATGGGGCGTGGAACACACGTCGTGTACGCCGGCGA
>JAGDQP010060138.1:1362-12258 GCA_022664845.1 Lepisma saccharinum
CAGGCGCATATAAGAAGCCGTCCCCCTTCTCCTGCAAAACAACGACCTTATCCCTTCTTTCAGAAATGCTCATATCATCTTTCAGGAGGTAAAATTGCCCAACAACCCAGAAAATCGGGAAGAAAGTTAAGAGAATTGAGGGCAAATGCTCTATAAAAGTCAGGAAAAACTATTACGTATATCACTTCAGCTGAAGTGTAAAATAAGCTTCATGCAGAAGATCGGAAAAGACTTTGCCTTTCATTGAAGCGTTGCTTATGTGCTTTCTCTGTCTCTCGCCCCATTCCTTACCCCCTTAGTTTTCAAACACAGGCAATATCTCAAAGAAGAGCTTAGATTATCAGTAGCACATAGTCATAAGGGAAGTACAATAAGGCACTGACGTAGTGGTAGAACAATAGCAGGAACAAAGTGTTATGTTGAAACAGGACTAAGTCGGTTGTTTAGTGAAATTTAGACTGGACTTTTTGTGCTTGCAAGTTGGTTTCTTTGCTAGAAGGTGTAGAATTCGTCAATGAAACGTAGCTATAGATTTGTACGGTATGTCTCATGAGTAACAGCAGTACACATACACGGTTTAAATATGTTCATTCACATTCCAAGAATATTCAAAGAAATAATACTATTCGATTATTTTTAAGCTTCACATTATAATTATATAAATTATTATTCAGCAAGAAATGTTTTGGATACTTCAGTGTGTTCGGTAGAAGGTATTCTCCAGTGTCTTGTTATTAGTAACCAAAGTAACTGAAAGACAAAAGTACTGAGAAATATGTGAGAATTCGTTGTTTAAATTCTTGGTATCCGAAAGGTTTTTAAGTTTCGTGTCAGTAACGTTACTGGAAATTTCCATGTAAACGTAGTTGCTTTTTTTTTTTAAAGTGGCTGAAAAATAACCTAGCATCAGTATTCCTCTTCAGGATTATGATAGATCATAGTAAAGTATATATTTTGGTGAAATTATTCATCAATAGGATTAGCAGAAGAATAACAATATGGCCGCTAAACTTTATAAAATGCATTTTGCATTCGTATTATTTTTATTGCCCTCTCCGTTAATAACCTTAAAGATTAAATTGTCATTTCGGTTGACTTATTGCCGAAATTTGACTGTGAGTGACTTGGGTAAGGGGTAGCGAGTTGCCACGTGCGGAAGGTTGTCACGCAATTTATGGACAAATCTTTGGTTATGCGACCTATTGGTTGCTAATGTGAGAGAATGTAAGTAATTGAGTTGGTGGTGGCAGAAAGAAGGGCACATATCAGAAAAGGTAGTTTCGAGAAAACTTGTAGAGCAAGTAAATGTTTAGATGTATTTGGTTCCCCAGTATTATAATATGAATATGTGAAAAATTAAATTAAAAAAAAAAAAAAAACACGCACATACATGATTAAGGATCTAATGATAATTTTCTTTACCAACATGGCTCTGTCTAATTACTATGTTGAAGCCTACAATTCTTATAATCATCGCCACTAAAATACACAACAATAGCAGATCATTAGGCCCATTGAACATACAAGAAGTATAATTATTGTTGTCAAATACTGTTTACACCCCGGTAGTATTTTAAATTATTCGGCAACACTTTTCTTGGTTTGTTATAAACAGTTTATTTGTTACAAATTCACTGGTAACAAGTAACAAGCTTACAAGTAACTTACATTTGTTCCGAAAACCAGAAACAAGTGACCTTTTCAGCAAAGGTGAAGTTCTATATTAAAGATAGAATTAAATAAACGTTTTGTTTGTCATTACTTTCATACTGAAAATAACTTGTAGCGCGTTCAACATTAAAGGAGAACACTAATCATTCATGTATAGTTTATTCGATGGAAAGGTGTGCTCTTGAGATAAGAAAACTGACAGGTCACCCATCCTGTTTTATATATATACGAATAAGCTTTCTCTTTTGACAAGTTTCTCTCTGTTCTTCACTTTCTTCTATCGCATACTGAAGAATGACTCATTTACTCTTTGCATTATCTACACAGATCTTTCACCCCCTTACCCCTTCAAAAATCTTCTTAGGTATTTTTTGCGTGTTCGGTTAAGATTTGACATTTGACAACGCAGTTGTCAATTCTGAAGAAACTCGTTCGTTATCTTGAAAATACAAATGTTGAAATATAGGATTGCAGTCTCCTTATAGATCTCCGGAGCTCATATATCGAACAGACTATACTGTGTTGTGTGTCTGTGGTTAGCGTTTAAATTACAGCGTGGGAGGTCCATACTGAAATCTTAAGTAATACTATTTTTCCTCGTGGGTTGCGCGTTGTTAAAACTAACGAAAACGTTTTAACGATTATTTGTTTTGGGAAAGTAAATATTTGTTTAGTTCTTATTTAAAGATCGGTTATTGTTGAATGACTTTCCCTTTTCCTTTTAGATCAGCGTATCGCAGAAAAGAATCTGGTTAGATAGAATAATTGAACTTATGTTGTATGTCTTTTTAAACGTAACTCTTGTGCCTGGGTCCTTCTATCTTGGTGCTTGAAGAAGGCTTTAATGACAAAGATACAGAGTTAGTTATGTTAGACCACGCCTGACTGTCTCATATATTGACTTGATCCTGGAGCTAGAATGTGTAACAGAAAAGATTTGGATAGCCAGTATCGGAATATATTGAGAAAATATAGGTTACTATTTACATAAGGTCGTAATACTTCGACTATTCGTCGAAATACTTCATTTGCTTCACAGATATTAACATCATTTGGTAGCTCGTATCTCTTCAATGGAAATGTCTACATGTTTGATGCCAGCGCTTATTTCGTTAACGGCAGTGCTTATCTAGGTAATGGCACGTCTTATAATGGCCATTAATCACCGAACACCCCAAGTAACGTGCTTATGTGGATCTGGTGTGATGTTAGTATGATGTAGGTCCACCTATCGCCCCTATCACAGCCTTCACTTGCGTTAAAATTTACTATTAGCTTGTGGTATACTTGTATGTCTGCATGAATATGGCCCAATTTCTACCTCAGGTTTGTATTGTTTCTCGTAATCACTTTCCAAAATTTCATTATTGCTTGTTATTTGTCCAGTATCTTCAAGAATATGAAAACACACACACATACACAAACGCAGTGTAGGTACGAAGTCCTCTTAAGGCACATACCACAAGCCCATCGTTTGAGGAACTGTGGGTGAAAGAAATCGACTGGCCGACACACGGTTCAGTCCTCAACCACGCTGAACTGTGCAATGAGCTGGAGGGACTGTTGAAAAGTGACGAAACCGAACGAGTACTTCGTTTTAAGACACATTATAATCATTTTTCGATTTGTCAGGTATAGGAATCACCATTGATTGAGAATATTTCCAATTTCTGGGAAAATAAGGGATCAAATGGCGCCAGCAAACACTTTCTCAGCATTGGATGCATGGTTACGATAAGAAACCGTTTTCTCTTTCTCAGACATGTGCGCAAATCACAGTGGAACTGAAAACTTCCAATTACACACACACACACACAGAGAAGAACTACTCGGTGTTTTCTAGAATTACTGCCGGTTACTGCAAATTCTAACATTTCTCTGAAACATTACGGAATATATCAACCAAGTTTCCCCATTTTTTTTTAGTGGTGAACCCCTCTAATGCAAGAAACAGCTGAAGAAGAAAAACGTCAAAGGAAGATATTAGAAAATAGGCTCCATTATCCAAAAAATAGAATTTTGGTTAGGTCTTTAGTTGTTTTTGCACAATTTATTCCACTTTAAGCTGTGACATCTGAAAAGTCACTGACTTTTGAGAAATAAAGGTTGCGTTACAATTTTTTAGAGACAAACCAAATTCTGATGAAGAATAAGTTTGATAATCCTATTCTAGATAATTTTCAGTAAATATTGTTAGAAACTGGGATGCTGTCTTTTCATGCAGAATGGAAACAAATGCATACGAACTCTGTAGTTACATGACTTCTGAACGACCCAGCAATAAAAGAGGGAGCATCACAGCAGAGTAAGTTGAGAGCTTTCCATGTCATTCCCTTTCTTGATCCCCCTTGTTGCATGTTACGAGGCTAGATTTGATCCCAAAGTCAGCTTCAATTTCTCCTGCACCAACGAGAACACCAGAGTTTTAACGCTGGAAGGATCAACAAATCCAGCAATTAAGTGTGTAACCGTCGCAGCAGCTCAGAAGTTCTCTCTGATCCAAGTATGTTTAAGCGTGGGGTTCGTTGTAAAACTTGAACATGTAAATAGAAGGAAAACAGAAAGAAAAATGATGAGGACCTCTTCATATTTGACTTTTAGAACATCTAATATGAAAGATGTTATCACATGTATATTTAGATAGGAGTCGAGAGTAGGAACCGCTGAAACGTCATTCTTTCCAGTGCAGTGGGGGAACAAAATACTGGATCATTATGTAGACCATCAGAGTTATATAATTTAAGGATATTAACTAGTTTTTTTTTGTTTTCCGCTAATTAAGTATTCATGGAGGGAAGCAAAAAATGAGTTTCACACACTGTAAAAATATATACAATTTTTTACACATCTTTTCTTATTTGTTTTTCGAATTTTGTGACAATATGCACAAGAAGTGTAGGAAATTTATTTTAGCTTTCTCAAGATGAAAATTTGAACGCTTTTTGTTAGTTTTAGGTCCCTTGATAGCGAAGCAATTAAAAAGGACCTTATCATCTATAGCTCGGTCCATCAGTCCGTGTTCAAAACATAAATCTCAGGAACCACAAGGTGTGGAGAGTTGGTTGAAGTGTCGTGGCAAAGGTCTTGGCTAGACTAGCCAAAACACGACGGAACCTCGTCGATTAGCTAGTGGATCAGAGTTGACAACCTTTTTTTTTTTAGAAATCCAGTTCAAATTCCTTTCATTCTGTTAGGTATACTTGTACCAACATTAATATAAATATCATTCGACACAGTAAGAAAATTACTGTGAGTGTCCCCGTCCCCAAGTAGGGGCTACCTCAATTGTCAGTGTTTCCATCCTATTTTCAATAAAACTTTTTTTTTAATTTCATTACGTTAAATGTAGCAACACTAATCTTGGCATAAACAATTCGGCACAATAGAAAAGTACTATGGCTGTCTCCGTCCCCAATCACCTTAGTTGTAAGTGTTTCCAAAGTGCTTAAAATTCAGTGTTTTAGTTTGCTTCTGTACCTTTAAATGTATCTACACCAAACTTTACATTAGGATTATTGAACACAGTATGAAAATAATGTTTGTGTTTCCTTCTCTAACCACTCCAGTTATCAGTGTTGTCAACCTATCGTATAAAAATATGTTTGTGTGTTTGAGATGTTATCAAGGGACCGGAGCCTTAGCCATTGTTAGTAGAATAGGAGCGCCAACTTGATTTAGGATTATTTTTTCACTTCATATTCGCAGTATGTTCAGATAAATTCCAACCCACTGATTTCTGTATAGAACTTCATTTAATGATAACAATTACCGATTTACTGTGTTCTCCGGGGCTCAGTTGATTAAAATAAAACAAAGCGAAGCTGAGGAACTAACAATTAATACGTTTAAATCTGAGAAAGCTTTCCATACACGTCGCATGCACCTGACCCGTCAACAATTACATAATAAGAAACCAGCAAAAGTATTAAGTAACGCATCTTATTCCAATGTTATGAAAAATGTCCTATTCGGACAGATAAATAAATCAAGTAGAAGGTTTATTATTTACAAATTCTGAAGTTCGGTCGCTCTAAGATTGTATTGAAAGCAATTTATTCTAACATTGCGTCCTGTATTATAATAATGCCTCCAACAGAGTAAAAGTAAACTCAGTGGGCCCTTTAAAGTTAGGAAAATGGTCTATCTTGAGGGTTTTGAATTCCTTCATTCTATATCTATCCGGGAGTATATCTTATGACCGTTTGGACTGCCAAGTTCGCAACACTATAAAAAGTCTTCCAGATCCAAACTAGAATAAGCTGCTGTTATTTTGGAATGATGTATCACAAACGGTAACAAGAAAAATCGAATCGAATCAGAGATGTTTCTTCAGGCTGCTATATCACAAATTTAAATTTCCTGATTTCTCGGAAGATTTTTGTTTACTGGTGCTAAACTTTTAATCTTAAATCTTTAGAACGTAGAAGAAAAAATATTGACGAAAGGTTTTTGCAGAAAACTTACAAAATGAGACTCAGTGCTCCTTTTTTTTATGGAATATTTGATCTTTATAGTACCCTTGTATAGAACAAGGCATCATAAAATATTGACTTTGTAACAAAGATTGTATCCCGTTCAAATGTTTAATCAGCAACTACGCGTATTATGTAAAATAACTGTATTGCATTCTATAGAATATGTTTATGTATCTCCTACTCTATTTTACACGTTTGTATGTATGTTCTACGACTTTTTGGTAAATTTATAGTAACATTTGAAGAAACTTTACTCTATTTTCGAAGGTTCAAAGTCAATTCCGAAATTCATAATTCCTTTGAATCCGGCTTCTAAATCCGACTTCAAAATGTTTACGGTAGAAAAAAAAAATAGAAGGCATGCAAACCCCCACTTACAATAACCCACCCAATGTTAAAATCCTGCCGGAATTCCTGATCACCGCTATAGTATGTCTCAGTAAATACCCTAAATGTGTTCTTATTGACGAATGATGGATTACATTCAGTAGACTTATTTCAAGACGCAAACAACACTTCGAGAATATTTCCTAATCAAAATAATATATGTTTTATCGCTGTGAGTGTGAAGCAGATAGACTTATTACACGAAAAAGCAGCGCAAATATAAAAGCAAAACAAATATTATACTGAATCCAATTTCATTGATTAATTTTCTTAGATGTAGCACCATCTTGACAAATTTCATAAGTTGTAGTGCAGGAAAATTTACCAAAACCAGTCGGTCAACCATCTAATGGAAGCCTGAGTAAAAAACAGCAAAAGAACCTCACGGGTAGCTATGAAAATCATATTTTTTGTCTTCTTCTTTGTTGATAGGGGAAATAAATTTTTAACGCGCTATGTGCAGAAAGAACATATTGCAAAAGTCTCAAAATTTCAAATCATAGCTCTGAGAGGGGTCCGGCTGGGACGCCCCCTCTTGGTATGCGACTGTTTAGAATATTTCAAAAGGAAATTATTTCACAGTTCTTTCCTCTAAGGCCTCAGCCTCAAAATTTTCGTTCGTATGTTTTTATATTTTACTTTTACGAAACTAAAAGCACTGAAAGCTCGTTCGCACATCAGTATGTATGAAAAATGCTCTGAACAAGGCCGGCAACAACAGGAAACTCTGAATAGGTTTCTGAATTTTAAAATATGTTGCAGCAAAATGGCTAAGAAAATTCATCTCGTCTTCGTGGCCGCCGTACATGTGCTTGTTGACCACACTTGGGAAACGCTAGACTAAACCCTGCATCATCAAGCTTATGCCCACTATTCAGTCCGTACAACCTTCCCCTTTACACCATTCAAAACTCATGCCGCGACCAATTTACATTGGTATGTATGTTGATGGCATTCATCTCTCCCCCCATAGAATCCCCTGATGTTACACTTTGGGTTCCAACATCAGAATTTATGTTAGATTCTCTCGCTACGACACCTTCCTGCTTCGAATCTCTCTCTTGGTTCCCTTGTATTCTGCAGGATACTATGCGTTGTCCATCGCCATTAAGTTATCTCTGAGCTTGGTCGACTGCTTTTTGGCATTCTTGTGGCTTATTTGGTGTCCTAAACAGCATTTGCTTTTGGAGAGGGCACTGCACTTGTACCCATTTTATTTTATTTTTTTCGCTTTAAGGAAAAACGAGACACATTATTAAAATTTTGTAAAGCAAGCAGTACTTACAGAACTCTGTGATATTAAGCGATAAGTCTTCCTAAGAAGTTACCTTTAGGTGAGATATTTGGCTTCCCACCCTAAATAACTGGATCTATACAAGCTAATTCATCGGAAAGTTTGAATCCCAGACATCAAACAAGTCAGATTAAAATAAATTTTCGTAATCATGCAAAAAGTATAGATACCAAAAATGTATAGATGACAAGAGTGCGAGCTGAGCATCTGACACTGCATATTATTGGCCCGCAAGACATTAAAAGGTATATATTGCGCATGGTTTTACCAGTATTACTTCACTCCTAGTTCGGGTGGACTTCCGCCAGATGGTATGAAAGAGGTTGAGACAATGGATTTTGCTATTTATAATTATTTTACCTATGACTCATGTGACCTTTCAGACAGATTCAAACTGCACGATGAGTCAGCTTACTTGCACACAGTACTTTAACCCAGCCCTATGACGTCATAATTTGCGGTAGTCAGATACAGCATTTCGGCTAAAAGTAAATTCTTTGCAACATGGAGTTCCATTAAGTACTAGGGTTTGAAAAAAAAAAACCTTTTTACTTTTAAAAAAACATCCAAGCTGGGCCCAATCGGGTTGTCTCGGGTTTAGTCGAGCTTTTTCGGGTTTTAGAAATAAAGGGTGAATGCATGTAAATGTACAGATGTGTACAGAGCTCAGTCGGTGACGATGTGTCACTGATGTGAAATCGGGAGGCTTGAGTAGGTTTGTTGTGTGTGGTGGGGGAGGTGACCACTATACTACATCGGACTTAGTTCCCTACTTACTAAAATCGTGTTATAATTGTATTTGTCAACGTCAAAAGAAAGAAAATTTACGTCAGTGGCCTGGGAAAGTCTTATTCACTACTTTGTATATCTGCTTAGAACCTTTTGCAAGGTCACACTCAGTTTGACATAAAAGTACAGACAGCTTGGATGCTTGCTATCAAATTCTACACTTTAGTCATTTCATGAAAAGAATTTACTATTGTCTTCTTAACTAGCAGGAAAAGTATTCTTGTCTCGTTCAGGACTCGAAACCATGTTAATTTAGGAAGCAAACGCCTTCACCATGAGCTATTTTTATAGCTGAGAAGATATTGCCAAAGTTTGTCTTATTAAAACACCACCGGATTGAGTCACACCAAGTGGATGATAGTAAAACAAACTTACTGCTTGTGTAAGGAATGATATTTATTTCCGTCTGCGCAGTTGTTTTCGTAAGAGAACAAACCTGTGGTTGTTTTTTCTAGGTTTTGCACTTAGTCTTTCTTCCAGAAATTCTCGTTTAAATCCACAATGTATATTTTTATACATGTAAAAGCAGTATAGCAATTCACTGTTAAAATCGCTTTTCTTATTGCCGAAATTCCTTTGTGAAAATTATTATTATCAGAACGAAATGTTATTAGTATTTCTTCTCACACTTTACGCGAAACTGGAACCTACGTAATTGGGTCATTCCATGAAAAAAATCATCCAATTTTCGAAAAATTGGTTGCATCACCATTTAAAAAAAAAAAAAAAAAAAATGAGGCGACCATATTTCCAACATGGCTGGTGGTGTTTTTAACGTCGGCATCGATTTCAAAATATGAGGACGGAAAATGTAAAAATATATGACCGCACCTAACTTTACCTAACCTCCACGGTTACTAATTAAAGATCTACGAAAAATGCAAGAATACACTTATTAATAATAAATATGAACATATAAAAATATATTTTGGAAAAAATTAAGAGAGGAAATCTTGACCGCCGCGATTCGAACCCGGGTTTTTATTAAGTTAACGCCTTACCACTCAAACACGAAACAAACTTGCAAACTGCGGTTTAGTCGTTGTATTTTACAGTGCACGTGTTACGTAACAACCCAGTGGTGATGCGTCCAAGATGGCGGTCTCCATTATATTCCGAAATCAACAGTGTTGTATACATGTACGGAAACCTGAATATCTTAAAAACCAGACTAGCTTGAGAGCTGAAACAAAAACCGTCGTGTACTTCTTGAAGAGTACTTTGAGTATGTGGAATCACCTATTCTGAAAATGAATTCCTTTATTCCAAAAATTTGGCTGAAATATAAATAACGAATTGTATAAAATTAAATGTTTAAACTTTTTTTTTTTTTTTTTTTGTGGTAAAAGATTTGGATAAAAGGCTGGAATGTTTTGTAATAGTTAGGCCTAGTGTCTGAACGCAAAAAAATCATGGCCCTAAATCACACCCCTTTTTTCTACGGAAGGTTCAAACATTGCCCTTTGCGAAAAATACCGAATTTCTGGCTTAAATATTTCCGATGGGTCCTCATGAATAAATCTGAAATTGAGAGTCAAAGAAGCTTCTTATATTCCCAACTTACAGTAGAAATTGGAGCTTTTATTTTGAAATGGTTTGTACAGCACAATCGCAATTTCTTTGCCATACCATGCGAATGTGGTATCTTTTCAAAGGCCAGCATGTTTTGGGGAAGGAGTTGCATATTAGACGTCAATTTCTTTTGTGATGTTTAGAACTATTAACAGGATGACTGTATACAAAACACCGTGACTTTGAATGATACCGCTTTTTGCTGCGGGGTTCAAACATGGCCCCTTGCCGAAAATTCTCGGATTTCGGGCTAAAATTTATCAATGGACCATCATAAAAGTCTGAAGTTTGATCTCCAGGAAGTCTTGTAATTATGTGCTCAGATCACAATAAAAATGACAAGTTTTATTTTCGAGCGGCTTGGTCAAGGAAAGATTGTTCATGAGAGTTAAACTTGCGTCTTTCAAATAGGATACTAATATGAGCGTCCCTTTTTATTAGCTACGCTATTAAGAGCTCTAATAAAATGAAACATTCTCATATTGCAACAGAAAAAGTATTTATTGTACTAATGGGTCGATTACATCAATAACATAATGATTATCTGCATTACGAACTTTTAATTACAATCGTCCAAAACTTTAGTTTATAGATGGCTTTATATATTGTTGTGTCGAGCATATCCCAAAACATCAGAGGATTGTTATCCAGTTTCAGAATCCTTTATCCAGTTTCAGAAGTACAAAAATAATCAAAAATGGGACAGTT
>JAGDQP010060140.1:0-12258 GCA_022664845.1 Lepisma saccharinum
GATACGAATATGAAATTTTGCACATCTGCACACATTTACCATATCTTCTTAACGGCAAAACCTCATATTCCTATCTTTAACATCTTTTTTCTTACGGGGCCCCCAAATCGTCGATTTTGCCATAAACTCTTGTTCCTGTATAACATGCTTCTGGCAGTACTGATGTTTTCTGACGTGAAGAACTTTGCTCATGCACTGCCGTGCATGTTGATTCATTGTTTATGTGTTGAATCACTTTGGGACTAATAAAAGTTATTTAAAATGATGTAATTTTGACTGATTTTTTCTTTACCGTACAGTGATATTTACAAACAATTTTATATAATATTCTCTTGAAATATCAGCGTGCAGTTTTGAAGTTTCAAACAGTTATTTTTACTACCAAATAAGGACAAGGAAAGGGGCTGCTTTTGTATCGGATAACTGCATATTTTGATCTATAACGTGAGAGTGGTCCAAAATTAAAAAAAAATGTGCATCCATAATATGTGAAAAACTCATTTCTGTTAGATACGGACTGTATAAACACCTGTCACACAACCAAGAGTACTTATTCTTTATATCACTTCAATTGAAGTTTGGAGACCAATATTTCACAGTTGTTTATCTGCATTAACGTGTTAAACAAGACCATTTTCTTTACGGGAACATATCTTTCTTTTAAATAAAATATTGCAAGTAATTAACTAACTTTTGAATTAATTTATAAGGCCATTAGGCGACTTTGGTTCAAGCCGTATGGATGATGATGAGATGTTTGGTGGAATGAAGAAAGTGGATGGGAACAGGAGAACCCCGAACTGACGATCCTAGCACAAGAGGCTACCGCTCTTCCGCAGAGCCACCGCGAGCCAAATATTCCATAATCAAAACATTGAAACAAAAAGGAAGAATCTCCTTGATATGTTACAAACGAACTCTTGATTGGACGCTCATTTATTTTACATTTTCGCTTAATTTACTAAGCATTCTTACCATAAAACGGATCAATCGCAGCAGACAAGTACAATGCCTAATGGTGTACTTTTAAAAATCGCTGAGTGTGCCTTATTCGGCATGGGATTATTGTTCATCGAGACAATTCTTGTCCGTTTATTACCTTCGTGATTAACCAGATTGAATTAATATTACTCCATCCGATTTAAATTTTTCTCTATGTGAGCCCAGATTCGTTTAAAAATAGCTGCCAAGAGCATAGAGGAAGAGTTGCTGTAAGTACGGACGAGAATGGGTTTTGATATGGAAAGATAAGTGAAAGGGTCATTTTATTCTTTAATTTATTATAAATTCATAATATAGGGCTACCACGATTTTTCATATAGCGCAGAAGACTAGATCACATTTATTTACAAATGTATGCATTTTATATTTAAAACATGAAGCTTGGCTTGGCGTCCCTCTCTGGTAGCATACACTCAGAGCCGTCAATAGCTTCTAAAATAAGATATTTGACTATAACTTTTGAGTATATACATAGTTATATTCTAATTTTATTTTCGTTAACTTGTTCATATTATAGTTCACTAAATTACATTTTAGCGAATTAGTTATGTATGTAGGTAAGGAATGAATTCTGCTTATTAAATATTTCTTCAAAGGGCAGAATTCAACCGATTGTAAAAATAATCGTGCTCAGTCGTATATGTAGGCTCTGTATCTTTGTACTGGTTAGTGTGGTGGCGTGTACAGGGATTCTAAGACGAGACTTTGGTTTACCGCTTTTAGGTTTCTTATCCCTTTGTAAGCTGTATACTGGCGATACGGAAGCAGATTATTTTTTTTTTTACCGGCTTTACGTATCAATTGTTCCCTGTGACCTGACGTACTCAAATTTTGATATACCAACCACGGTAAATTGCTCAGATTAAGAGATTGTTTGTATATACCTAGGTACACCCATTTCCAAATGTCACTCAGTTCGCTGGCAGTTATGAGAAAAAAGAACTTAGATATCATTTATTATAGCAGATACATTACAGTTTCCCACTTCTACTCCATTGAAAATTACCCAAGCGTTCGCAGAATACAGTTCACCGCAAGGGTAGCATTATGACGTTGTATAGATCCTATACCGACTGAGGCGTGTTCAAATTACGTTTAACACAAGAAATAGTAACAGAATAACTTACGCTTACTTGGGAATGTTACTGTCCCGAAAACGTCGTCACAAATATGTTCATTTTCATATTTATTGTTGCAGAGAAAGACGTTTGATATTTTTCTAAACCGAACTGACCGTACGTTACTAATTGTTTAACTTACATCGTATTATTACATAAAAATAAGTCTAATAAATAACCTGACATATAAATTTAAAGAACTAAATTGTGCAATGCGTTGTTTACATAAACTAAGTTCATTATCTCATTCCATAGCTTAGGCTGTCACTATTGAAGAGGACAGTAAGATGCACACCCTACAACTTACTATTATAACCTTGGTAAGTCAGTTTTAGAATTACAAGATATTTTGATCGTTATTTATGTGAAATGACATGAGACAGATTTTGAAGACTCTGTGTAGTCTAAGCCACAGTTATCTAAAGGCCTAAACACTAAATTCAATATTTAATTTTAGATATATATGAATTTATATATCAGTTAGTTTGATGAGTTGTTTCTGAGACTACAACTGTCACAAGTCAGTTTAGTTTTACATCAGGGCCTAGGCGTTCGGTATACATTTTTATGTGAATGTGCTTCTCTTCTCTCTGGTTTAGACTTCATTTGCGTGCCTTGGTAATGTCTGCCAAACCTTCTCATGCATGTAGGTAAGGATGTCCCGTATAGTATGGAGCTCTATTCCGTGTATACCTATCATGACTAGTGATGATTCGTTCCTCTCTTCTTTGTAAACTTTTCAGTTTGGTAATATGGATTGAAGCTGCGTGTTTCCACCTCGCGGATGCGTAGGTTATTGTGGACAGGAGTATCACTTTGAGAATGTGGATCTTTGTCTCATGACTCAGGCTTGAACAGCGTAGTATTGTGTAAAGAGCTGATATTTCTAGGAGCGCTTGTTATTTTACATCATTGGTGTGGCGTGCAAAAGTCAGGCCATGATCCAAATGTTCTCCCAAATATTTTGCTGATGTTTTGTTTGGGATCGTTTACGAATACCTATTTCAAACGATAACAAGGCGTTACAGTTTTAGCCCAGTACTCTCTCAACGTAAACAAAACATTATATTTCGTCTTAATCCGCACGTTTCTTTGATATTTAATCTGAGATTGATGATAAGAACTCCTCTTTTTGTTCTTCATACGCTGAAATATTAATAGCTGCTTTTCAGTTCACAAAGCAACATAAATATTATTTTAAATGCCTCTGTGGGTCGGGCCAGCTTTACAGATGTCCACATTCTTCATTCCACCAACTCAACTACCATAATCCATTCGGCCTGAGTCAAAATTGTCTAAAGGGCTTGAAAAGTTCCAATTAAAATTACTAACTTATGATTTGGTCTACAACCGGATTCTAGTTGATTCATAACACAATGGAAGTATTGAATTCGAAAATAAAAGGCTGGTTTCTAAATATTCTACTCAAGAATACTTGCTTTTTAGGCTTATTTCGACAGAAAGTTTCTACGTTAAAGCAAAATCAAAGTCAGCATGATAACTTAGGTGGACATTCTTTTTCTATAGGTATACTTATATTCATTTTTCAAAGTAGTTCCCTCGCAAAGCTCTGGGAGAGCTCAAATTTACAATATTTTTTTAATATTCATATCTAAATTAATTTGAAATAGGAAATGCATTTTAGTACAAAGTATAAACGCCATTGAACGAAAGAAAACTTTCTTTGACTTTCTCGTCAATAAGTATCTGTTATGCTATTAACTTATATTTTTCCATTCGCCATCTGTTAACGCTAACAGTGAGCAAGAGTTACCCTAATTTTGAAGACCTAGAAATGCTAAAGTTTTTACTGTGCCCTTACTCTCATTATAAAATTATTGCAGTTATTTCATGTTTAATATTAAATCTAGAAACAGTATATAAAAACATTTACATCCATTAAATCTAAATTTGGAGAAACTCTAGTGAAATGGGACTATGATATCAATTTTAGTTTGCAAGTAAGTGCCAAGTCAATCTGTACTTTCTAAAGGGTCACATCATTGTCAGAAGTCACTCAAAACCATTTTGACACAAATTAAGGTAATGTTTAGTAAAGTTTAAGGAGTTTAGATAGAAACTCCCGTCGGAATATACGAAATCAAAATGTTTTATTTAACTAGTGAGACCAAATGTCATATGTATTAAGTAAGTAAGCAAGTAATGTGACTATTTCGAGAGTAGTCAGTTCGGTGGTTTGGATCGGCATAGGTATCGCTGGCTCCCCTCTTTCATTGTTCAGTACTGCAGCCGATCACAGACAAATAGTTACATTTTAAGCCGACGAAACGGGGACTACAAGACTAGTAAAGAACTTGATTTTTTATAGCCTTTAGAAAACTTTCCTTTAGACTGGGATAGTGTACAACAAAGGATATGTCATTGTAGTCAGCCGTTGTATAGTTTTAAGTTATCATCTCAGGATTTCTCTGGTGAGGCTGAGAATAATGTTAAGAAAATAGTCAGGATGGATGGCCAGTTCCCGTGCTCGATTCCAGGACCTTCCGAAGACGAATAACTGTGTGGGTCAAGCCAGCTTCACAGACTTAGAAAGTGGGAGGGAACGTAAAACTGCAAGAAAACCGATACATACGTAGTTTATCCATCCACCACAAAGTTCGTATGGCATGAACAGGAATCGAACCGACACACAGTTGGTGAAATGCTCGATCTAGACGAAAAAAAAAACGTTTCTGTATAATTATTAGGATACATATTTAGTGTACTCTATTGTCAAACCTATCCCTTGCAATAAATAATTTGACACTTGTCATATCGAATGCAATGTATAAGCCATCTTAGCATAGGGAATAAGTTCCATATGGGAAGTACAGAAGTCAAGGGATATAGAGTCATCGGGGGTGAATTGCCCACTTTTTTATATTTTTCCTTATTTACGACTATGAATGGAAATCTACAGGAAAAAAGATGTACCAAATGGGATGTACATCTTTCAGTATTTCTGCCTGGACGCTAGATTATATAGTATACTGTAGGAGATACACTGATGTTTGTAAGCTAAGAGATATATGGGCATAGTATCCCACCATCGGGGTAAAACGCCCAACGTCGTGGGATAACGTGCCCATGCACACCAACACTATACTAAACAAGATGGAAGGCCATAGCAATGGAAATGATGTTACGATAGAAGCTAGTCATACTACAGGAAATTATATGACGGTACAAGTCACAAAAACTGGCCTATAAAGCATGAAGTTCCTCCTACTTCCTTACCATACACAGGCTTAGAAAACACAGAATAGGAAAATACTAGTGTTGCCGACAAGACGAGATTTAGGCTTTATCGTTTCGAAAAATATCTTGTCCAGAGAGTGTCTCGTCTCGAAAAGATGTATACTTTGCATTACGAGAGCTCTGTCTCGTCTCGTTTTCTATAGCCATTATCTCTGTCTCGTCTCGTCTCGTGACAACACTAAAAATACACATTAACTGAAAATTCGAAATGGAAAGGCTTGTTTAGCTTCATTCTAATGGTGAGATGTAAGTTTGTTTTGCACAACACAAGACTAATAACATTGAACAGTCTTATGGAAATATTAGAGCAACTGAAAATTATATATATATTTATATGAAAAAATGAGAAATATTACACTCATTGAAGGAAATGAACTAAATTTACATGTTCCTCCTTTTCTAAGACAGGGACAATTACACAGCTTTAAAGCTTAGTACCGTGTTTCCTAGAATGAGAATACGTGGGGTAAATACGCCCACGGGCCATTAGCCCCTACATCTAGTGGACAAATCACCCCAATGCCAAACACGATAGTTTCGGTTCATTTAACTTCCAGCACTGCATGGCATGGCGTCTACCCACTTTTCCATCAGAACAATAGAACCCCACTTTGTGCAACGCACATTCATTGGATTAGCTAATACAGCAGTGTAATCATTCTGTTTCCTTAAATTTGAAACGTTCAAAAAACATTACAAGTGAAAATGATGTACTTAACACATTTAAATTAGCCTGCATGTCTTCACTTTCTTCACACAATCTTTTTTTTTTGTGTGTCACATTCGTCTTTCATATAATTGCACCTTCACTCAATCGTATCACTGTTGCCACCTCATATTCCCTTCCGTATTTTTTATGCGTGGGCATTTTAACCCACTGAGCATTTCACCCCCACTTACTATAAGTGACATTGTTGAGAAGGCGAATTGAGGCAAACTTTTATAAATAACCCGACATTTGATGTGACACAAACCGGTCATATTTTGTATAAAATATGATAATTTTGTGTGACATAAATTTCGAGTTATATCAGATATTTAAAAGATCACCTCGAACTTCTGTTATTCGTTAATGTGACTTATTTCCCTTGGCTTGTAGAGTCGCCATATGGCTTATAAGCAGTTTCCACATCGAATTTATCACATGGTATTTAAATGGTTCGTGCTTCTCTTTACTCTTATACTTACTTCATTCGTCCTATGAATTAAATGAAGGCTTATTTCCAACTCGTCTTATCTCCATAGAGCTAAGGAAATCGCTTTTTGGGTCTCTTGATAGTGGAGCTACTATTCCCGCTCATTGTGTCCGTCCGTCAGTCCGTGTCCAGAAATTGAATCTCAAGAACTACAAGGTATAGAGAGATGCTTGAGAAGTCGTTCCAAATGTCTTGACTAAACTAGCTCAGGGCATCCAGAACCATCTTGACTGCTGTTTTGGTTTAGTGTTGCCAGTCCATTTTCTAAAAAAAATTAATTGTTCAAATTACTTCCATTCAGTTAAACATTAGCTGCTCCAAACTTGGTATAAATATTATTCGACACAAAACAAAAAAGAGTGATCTCACCTACGTTGCCAAGCAATTAACTTCCGGTGTTCCAAACCTACTTTCTATAAAATTATATTTTGTTTTCAAATTACTACCATAGGTTTAGACATAGAAGTATAAAACTTGGCATAAATATTGTTCGATATATTAGAAACATTCAGCGAATGTTTCCGATCCCCACGAATCCAGTTGTTAGTGTTGCCAGCCAACGCCAAAAATACATCTAATGGACCATAAAGTGTTGATAGGTGCTTGAAGTATCGTTCTAAACTAGTTAAGAGCCCCTGGAATCCGTGGTTCAGTGTTGCCAGCCCATTTTCTAAAAATCAATTGTTTCAATTGCCAAATTGCTTCCATTCAATTAGACCTATCTGCGCCAAACTTGGCATTAATATTGTTCGACACAATGCAAAAGCACGGAGAGGACCTACGTTGTCAAGCAACCCACTTGCCAGTGTTCCCAGCCTCTTTTCTATGAAATTATCTCTCTTTTTTTTCAAAGTGCTTCCATGATTTTAGTCATAGTAGCACCAAATCTGACAAAAACATTGTTTGACGCAATAAGAACATACTGCGGATGTTCCCGCTCCACAGGAACCCTGGTGTCAGTGTTGCCAGTCTATGCTAAATATATATCATGAATCAAATACAGTCAAGGGGACGGAGCCTTTGCGAATGTTAGTAGAATCGAAGCTCTAACTTCCTCACATTAAATGTTCAGCAACCTTTATAAGTTATAATGACATATCAGAATAATTCATACTGAAAAATCTACTAGAAATTATTTTTAGCTTAGTATTAATATAATCATTGTTTCTGAAGGCTGTTTTCTTTTCAAAAAGAGATAAGACCCTTACCTCTTCACGATATGTGGTTAATCAGTCATTCACTATGGGAAAACTTATATTTCCTTTCATGTGATATAGATAAAAAATTGTAGAATATAATAAGATTGAACAAAATATCCTAGGAGGTAATTCTCCCCGGGCTAGCCCGTAGATTCATCGCTGTATGCTACAGAACATTTTTAAAAAAATCCTTTGTACGGTAAATTAGTAAGTTTTCCAGACCGCGTTAGCATAATTCTCGTCACAAACTTGAAGTTCGGTTGTAATTTAATTGTGGATGGTCGTTGTCGCATAATTGCAATACGAAACCATCCAAATTCATAAATTCTATCATAATATATACACTACTTATAACCTGCACAATGAATAGTACTTTGCTATTTTATTAAACCAATTACTCTCTTCATGTTACTTCACGAGCTTCGTTTCCAACGAAGGATTAGAAAATTTAGGATGGAAGTAAATTTAAATATTGAATGTAATGTCTTTTACATAAAAATTTCCAAATAAAGCTTTGAGATACTTTTTTTCTAGTTTATTTGCTAATGTTTTTAGCATTATATGTTGCAGTTCATTCCTGCTTGCTGCGCCCTCTATTAACCACATTTAACTTCAATTGTTTTGAATAGAATTAAGTGAATTAAATTTATTTATGGCCTTTATAAACATAATTATGGCTCAGGTCAAGATGAAATAATGGAAAATTATGCGTGGAATAAATTGAAAAAAATAAAAAACTTTCTTATAAATTAAATTCAAATACATTTTTTTCTATTACTGTGAATTACAATTATTACAATTGCTTTGAGAACATATCTATGAACTTGTGCTAAACATGTGATATTAACCTTGAGCATTTTGATGTAATTGGACAAGTAAAGTAAGATATTGAAATATCCCTTCTGATCTGAGAGTTTAGCTTTGAATGTGTCCGAAACAATACCATTTTTGTGTTGCCTTCATCGCATTTTTATTTACACTTTACTTTCACAATTCACACTTTTTATTACTTTAAAGTATTCTTACATAATTTGTTGCAATAATTGAACATTTAATTTCTAAGAATCTAAGTTTTATTTATATTTTTATTTGGACAATTTGACACTAACAGATGGTGCGACAGTATCAATAAATTTCATGCTACGGTGAAAAATTCCTGGAAATATGTGTTAGTAAGCAGCCTTTAAAGTAAGATCTTAATTTTCGTAAAATCATCTACTGCATTCACTAATATATTCTATATGATCGTATTATATTTAATTTTGCTGTAAAAGTTTTAGTTCTCTGCAGAAAACTATATTAGTTAAATTTTATATAAAGTAGTTTATCTGATAATTGCTCATAACCTAATTGCTCAGAGACCTGTGCTTCTTCTGTAATATGGAAAGAACAAAAAAAAAAGAACAGAAAAAAGATCGCTCAAATCAGAATGTAAACAACTCTCAACTGCCAAAAATAAAGATGATCCAACACATCCCACATAGCAAAATGACGTCCCAGGGACATCTGACGGATCTCCTGGCAGGATATCGGGACGTCCGTACGACGTCCTGTTTGTCCCGTTTACATCCATGGGACGTATAGTTATAATTAATCCTTCGTTTAGTTATAATTAAATAAATAATAATAATAGTAAGGTCGATTTAATTTATAGAAATTCCAGGTAGGTAATCCCGCACGGCTTTCCGGGGACATCCAGGGGACCTTCATACGGGATGAACTGTTTGTATTGCCCACAGAGTTATCCCACGGACGTCCTTAGGACATCGCTATGGGAGCTTGAGAAATCTGACGTTAATGGGATCTAAATGGGACGTCCCAGGGATGTACTCTGCTATGTGGGATAGTGCAGGGAGTACTATGAACATAAAGAACGTGAAAGGATATCCACTTCAATTTGATGACGATGATGAGAACTACTCCACCGGAAGTGAGGTTTTTCCAATACCACCTGAAGAAGTAGAAGATGGGGCAGCAATTTCCAAGGAACAGCAGTATAAAACCAGATACTACCCAGAAACCGTATATCCTTCCTCTCTACACTCTTTTTCTCCTCAAAACACTTTTAGCAATCAAGAGGGAAAAAAATAACCTGCTTTTTCATCAAGAATGTACGATCCACATTTCCTATCAGATCTCAACTCCTTTTCCATAATTTTATATAGAAGACCACTCATGGGTTAGAATATTTATCCGTTATCCCCTCGATGAAGCAAATTTCTTCAACTCTTTCAAAAATTCTGACTTCGGTCCAAATACCTATAAAGGAATTACCTATTATACTGAATGAAGCACAATTCACAGACATTATCAGATGCACCCAGAACTTCCAGATGCACCCTCAAACACAAGTAATATAACAGCATCGTCTACGGTTATAGTTCAACAGCAGACCTCCGATCAACAGACCACTTCACAAGACTGCAGTACTAATAAATATGCAATAATAATTTAAAATGTTGATAAAGCACTTATGAATCCACTCAAATTTCATAAACTAGTTACAACCAGCCAAATATTGATATAACGGCTTTTCCAACTGAAAAAAAAAACAGAACTAAAAATTACTTTTAAAAACAGTTACAGCAAATCCAATTTTCTTAAAACATACACAGTAAATACTTTTGGGCAAAAAGCAAAAATTGACGTACTGGAGGACAAGAGAATTGAACCTCAGCCTCTAAATACCAAAACTACTTTTACTTGCGTCGTCCGAAATATTTCTACAGATACAAATCTTGACGAAACTTAAAAGCCATCTCAAAGCAAGAATGCCTGGAATTACTATTTGATTCTTTAGATATAAAGTGGAAGGTTCACGATCAAGTGACAGACCTTTTTCCATGCCGCAGATGCTACAATGACGCAACTCTCTGCCCTAATAAGCCTACATGCTACAAATATGGTCAATCATATCCAAATTTTTTCCTGCAATATTTCACCAAATCTAAATCTCTGCTCATATTGCGAAAAGCAGGGTCATAAGAACTGCAAGTGCTATCTGTTCTCTACGTCCAAAAACAATCCAAACAAAAAGGATTTATAGATCTTCTGAACACAACGAAAATAGAAATAATGTGGATACATCAAGCGATTATCTACTTAATGAACCAGTCGACCTAAAAACACTTCAAACAATTGTCAATAACACTATTCAAGAATGTTCATCCAAAATTGTCAAATGGGTGACCACTATTCTTACTTTGACTATTCCGGATAACTTAAACAACAAATTACATTCTGCCGTGAATCAAGCCTCAGAGGAAATGCTACAGTGCCGTTTCAATATCCTCAAGTCGGTGGATGAACATATATTCATCGGAAAAGAAGCAATTTACAAAAAAACGAAAAACAGAACAAAAATAGAGCTAGCTAGGATTGCACATTTAATTCAAAATATTCACCAAAAAAAACTGAATTAAGATACAACCAGCGGAAGATTCCAAACACCAAAATCTGCTCAAAATATTTTAATACAACACCAAATACGGCTCCACGGACGCTACGTCACTGTTAATTAAATATTTTCCTAAATAATTACACGCTTTTATCATCATACCACAAGCCACATTAGTCCTCGAAAATCCATACATCCAAGAAGTGTATAATAAACATAAAACAAGATGAAAGAAGAAGAAGAAATCCTGTATCAACTTTCTGATTTATCATAAATTATCCCAAATCTAATTTCAAATTATTCTCAACTCAATTTTCGGCCTAACATAGACTTTACAATTACAAATTACCAATAGTGGATGTTTTGGTTGTCTGCGGAGTGGGGGCGTGAGTGTGCTGGTTCGGGATGTGGTTCTTAAGGTTGCGTATTAACTTCCCAATAAAAGAAAATAATTATATCTTAATTAAACACTTAATCTCTAAGAACGAAAGTGACTTTAGTGGCCAGAAGTCCCGCCTGGGTGGCCTTGGGGGCCCAGGTATTATTACTTTTCAATCAATAATGTACACAAAGAACTATCTGTGTAACGGTAATAATATTTTTCTTATGTGTACGCTCAAAGATCTGGAAAGTTAATAACTCAAACTCACATAGACACTGAACGGCAGAAAGACTCTTACGATTTCCATAGTAATAAACATTTAACTCCGCATTTAAATATGACCAACTTTCAACTACATGTAGTTATTTCACCGTCTACACCTCCTTGTTCCCTCCGATCAATTAAATTGAACGATATCAAGATCATGGGTGTACCCCTTATAGTTTCCATGGTAGTGAGTGTTTTTTTCTCTTAAATTAATATAGGTAATGATCATCACCTGGTACACCGAGTCGCATATGTTAACGACAGCCAAGATCACGGAAACTTTATGGTTTCCATGGTAACAAACATTTAATTACAAATTTGAATATAGTTAGACATAATATTTTAGTGCCATTCTCTTACTACGATTAGAGTTAATAGCAGGAGATATATTTCGGAAAGGTATTCTTCTCTCACGGCAATTACTTCAATAGCTACAATT
>JAGDQP010060141.1:0-12258 GCA_022664845.1 Lepisma saccharinum
GTTATAAATGTAATTTCAAACTCAAAATGATACAAACAAAAGCGCAAAGGCCATCTTCGAAAGTACAAACGGTGGATAACAGATTTCCACAAATATCTATTGAAGTACAGACACCGAGAACGGAAACCGATACAGAATATAAAGTGTTTGAGTCAACTACAGTTTCAACAGGACGAGTTATGATAAAGAACAATGCCTTTATTGATATATTGAGTTAGTCATCTGTTAGTAAAACTGTAATTTGTAAAGCAATGTTAATTCTAATTTTTGTAAATGTGTATAATTATACGAAAATGTTGCCAGTATATTCTTTGTGTTCATTGTTTTCTGTATATACATGGGGAAATATGTATGTAGTTAAACATACTGAATACTGATGTGTAGGATGGAATATAAATACTTCAAGTAATGCCGTTACTTGGGAATTATGTCCAATTAAACATTTCATTAACGTTGGCAATTCTATAGTTCTCGAATGTTGGTATTTGCTATACTGGATGTAAGGCGAACAAACCTAACCTAATCTCGGTATAATAAAGGTTGGTTTCAAGCATCACATGTGATATGCTTTGGAATATTTTTTAAGATATATGCTACCGGTACCTATTTGCTACGTCAGGCATCGCGTATTCTCAGACTAGATACACAGATTGAGGCATGTCATGGAAAACAGGAAAACAGGAAAACAGGAATAACAGTCTCCCAACTTAATATTTGCTGGTTTATAATTATAAATATATAATCGTGAAGTTCTTGAATTTGCCAATAAATTGCTGATTTTATAATTTTGGACTTCTGTAATAAATTCTTTTGCAGCCTGAGCAAATCACCAAATATATCTAGATGTTAGAAAAACTCTTCACGTAAAACATAACCTCATCAAGCCGTAATACTTCCACAATAAGAAAACAGTTCTTGAATAGCTTATCAAATAACTATTTTTTGTAAGTGCAGTATGAATATTATTAAACTATTGAAAAGTCAGTCTTGGGCACATTCTAAGCAAACTTTGTTAGGCAACTAAAATCATAAATAAATTTAAGAATGCAACCACGGTAAGAAATGTTATCACTTATTACACAAACAAGACATTCATCCTTCTTCATATACAACCTGAAAAACATAGTTGTTGAGGGGGTTGAGTAAGGGATCAGGATACGTTGGTAACAATTGGTCAAATGAAGTAGCAATGCAGAGTTTGGTGTAGCTTTGTCCAACGGTGTATGGTTGTATGGGTGACAGAACGACAGGCAGAATTTGAGTTTTGTAAATACGAGCAGTCTTCCGCTTAACGTTGCAACATAATAGAACTAAAAACAAATGTATAATGTCGTGATTTGATTTTTTTAGAACTGCATTGCTTAGTTACAAACGAGAATGAATAGGGAAGGCATTCCTGGACTTGAAGTCATACAGCATTAACGCTTTTAACTGCAAACGTTTCAGTAGTCTCTGTGTGGTTTCTGTGCTCATTTCTAGGATTACATGCATAATGATGAAGATGGCCATAGCGGTTACAGTGGTTGAGAACAAGAAAGTTAAACACATGACACTGCTAGAAGGTGAGAAATATTTCATTAAATCTCTCCAGGATTATTCAGTATTCTCGTCACATGTGTTTGGGAACGTGTTTTACATTGCGTATTAAAGAATTAAAAGTAGAAAAAGGTGCACCATATTTTCTTCTAAAGAATATTTAATGCTAGAATCTAGTGTGGAAGTCTACTAGAAAAGCCTTTGCCTAACAATAGGAGTTATGTATGGATTTAAATACCTGCACAGCCTTAAAATTCAAGTTCTGTTAGGTTTTGCTGATTCAAACTAATTGAATGCCGCAACAATTCTTTGAAGTAAAACCAGAGACGATACATTCCTCAATCTTTTTCCTCACAGATAAAGTGAATGATGCGATTGACTTAAAATTTTAGATATATCCATCAATCGATCAAGGAAAAGAGAATTCGAAAAGATTTTAAAGGCTTCCCATACAAAGGATATTCTATTTTTAACGATTCTTTCGATATGTACTACAGATTATTCGACTTCCAACGACATTCTAATATAGGCGATTTTCGATTGTGAACGATAATTTGTTATGGGCGATATTTTGTTTTAAACTTCTTTTAGTAATAAAGTCATTAATTGCAAAATTGTTTAAAAGTAATCGTTTCAATGATTTCCTGGGTCCTTTTTATTATTAATTATATTTTATGGTTTAGATTTTATTTCAACGATTTATCTATAAAAGCAATACTTAATTTTCATCATGTGATATTTGATTTCCGATGATTCATCTGTATAAAAGATATTCGACTTGTAGAAATGTTTCAGGACGCTCGATTTTTGACATTTTTTTTTTACATTAAGGAAATTCAATTTTCAGTATTTGATATATTGATCACCTTTCGACTCTAGCGATATCGATATTAGACATCAAAACTTGGAAGTTTCATTATATTTAGGTACTGTAAAGGTTATAAAAAATTCCATTTAATGACAGAAGGAATTAAAATTGAAGGAATAGGCGGCGTTAGAAAACGGTAACTTCTATAAATGTGTACAACTATCTATGTAATGTAAAAAAGCTGCGTTAATTTTGATAATATTAAAGATGAACGTACATCATTCAACTTCGAAATGAAATTATCACACACATACGTACACACAGTCACAACAACGAGAAAACAATTATGATAGATTCATTTGTTAAAATTTAAAATATAATACACGTTGCTCATTCAATTTTCAGTCCTGTAACTACTTGTGCGATTGACCAATTTACCATAAAACGAGAACTAAATTATTCACACAAGAGTTAGCGCAATAATACTTTCGAAATTTTATCTTCTATTATTAAGCAGAGAGTTCTGCAGTGAAACAATAATAAGGTTGTGTAAATCTACCCAATGAAACTACAACGACACATACGAGAAAATGCCAATAAATCCTAGTCTTTACCCTGTTCCTCTTTCTAATAATTACAGGAATTATGTTAGGAAATTTTTCGGATGATTGTGTGTCCAATTTCATCGTTTTGACTCATTTTTGTTCTTTTCATTCTTTTTAGAATGAAAATGTCGTCGGTCGTTATAGACTTTATTTTAAAAAGAGTATTGTAGTGCAAAGACATATCTTTCCGCGCAGGAAAATTCTATAAAGGATGTTTCTGATACTATGTTAGCAACACTAGGGAACAACACCACTATATGGTCTTCATCTTCCAGTAAAGGAACAAAAAACTATGTAGAAATATAGAAGTGAATGGATGATCTTGCAGCTTAGACTGTTAAAGGAAAACAAGTCCACTGAAGCGCGTGTCTACTTTGATTGCAACCCTCTTACGCTTTTCCTTACAGAATTACCTTGTTTGTTCTTATATACTCCATCAAACAACATTTACAGTTTACATTACCATTTCCTAGTCACTTTCAACAAAACAAAATCAGATTAGGAGACAGATTAATGTTCTTCTAACGAACTAGTTTATTGACGGAACAAAATCAATTTGTACACAGCCAATGTAAATAATAGTACGGTTACTGGATACAAGTTAACAATCCAGTCCTGTTAGGCGTTTCTTTTCCGTGCAGATCCACTTGAGAGGGGGTATAGAATTTGTTTCCCTACAAAGAACGTATATGATTTGGATTGCGTAAACCTGCGCAATTCATGAGAAAGCGTTATTACATTATTATATTCGATCTAAAATGGTTTACATTCAATTTTATACCTTTTGATCCAGTCCGGGTCATTTTAAATCACTGAGTCTTTTCTAACGAAGGTATTTTTATTTCTTAATGAAACAAATGCTATGTTAGTTACATGTACGTAGACTTTGAGATTAGAGGCGGAACGTTATGTATTTAAAATTATCGTATTCTGTAATTTATTTACTAATACTTGTTACAATGCCCACAATATTGTATGGGATGTAAAAAAAAAAAAAAAAAAAAAAAAAAAAATTTTCTTCATAGTCGACGATCAGAATGGTGCCTCACACTTTAATATTTCAGAAGAGAACGAACCTCTCATGCAGAATTCATAAGTCAATTATTTTTTGTTCGCGAAACCAGAAGTTCTTCGTCTGATACTGTTTTCTATTATAACTGAAGAGGGGAACTGAACTAAAGAAAGGAAAAGATAAATGATTAACTGAATAATTTCAGGTTCGAGTCGAGCTCTTTATCGATATCTATCGCTGCTAATCGATTACACAGAAGAATATCATATGCAAGTATTAAAACATATGAGACTTATCATCTATTCTCGCCAGTCCTATATTTTCTTACTCTGAGCAAAACTTTATCACTCAACTTTATATTGTCGAATCTAGTTTTTCATTTTTGTAGTGTTTGGTGTAACTTTCTTGGGTGACTTTTTTAATAATTTATACTCCAAAATGAATCTATTTATGTCACTTTGATTAATGCTGACATCATTCTTTCATAGTAGCATATCAAATCGTCATTTATGAATGAGAATGAAATTACCTCCGTAGCCGCAATTGTTTCATCAACGCTGAAGTACGCTCAATTTTGCACTCACAATGATCTAATCAAATCCAGTTACATTTCCGTGCGTATAATGCATTAAACTCACCCTTTACATTTCTATTGCCAGAATATTCTAAACAGTAATTGATGACATGATTCGAAAAAAGGCCCAAGTCCATGAAGTGTTTTTTTCTCGCACTCTGATCTAAAGAAAGGAACAACTCGGTGGACAAGATTTTCTTTCCAAATCACATGGATTTTAATAATACATTTACATGTGTAAGCAGAAGGATTTGAGAACTTCTTTATAACATAGAAATAAGCAACTCTGGAAAGCACGCGACTCTGTCACAGTGCGAAAAAAAATCATTGCATGGACTTGGGCGCTTTTCAGAATCACGTCTTGAATTACAGTTCTTAAAGAGATGAGGAGAAATCCATCTCAGCTTCCACCTCAGAAGAAACAATAACATGAAACACTAGAGCCCTGCACGAGCCGGGTTTCGGCCCTGCCCAGCTCGCCCGCCCGCACGGGGTATCGGTTTCCTCGGTCCGCATGCGGTTTCGGCCCGCACGAGGGAAGAGGGAACTATTTGCATTAGCGGAAAGTACTTCCTGAGGTCGGGAATTAGGAAATGTTCGTTAACGCCATGGCAAGATGCAATGAGTTTGACTTAACCTGGTTTTAACTAACTCGCCTTCGCTGCTGCGCCATGATTTTGTGTCTGTGCATGAATCTTCTCCCTTCCGATATATCCTTTATAGAGATGTGAGAGCAGCAAAAGACTCTTAAAAACGTGCGCAGAGTATATATTATAGACGCTCGAGTTGCATGGATGCAAATAGATCCTGAAATTGGGAGAAATTGACATTAATGAAATCGATGCAACGAATCTAATACAGGTACGGATGTAAGTACAGCGTAACTAGTGTAACGAAAGTTCAACTCTCTGCAAATAGAAATATTAAAACAAGCATGGGCAAACTTTACTTTATGGCCCGAAGCTTCCATCAGCTATTGAACCGTAATCATAAACCACGCGCTTTATACTGTGTAATCCTTTGCAAATAATTATCACAGTTGCTATTGGGGGAGTATTCAAAATAAACTGCATTTTAATATAAATAAATGTACTTCAATTATCTTTTCTAGGAAAAATAACCCAATTTATTCTGAATATAAGTATAATGATTTAAGTATAAAAAAACAAGAAGTAAACGATTTGGGAATTTTCATTAATAATAAATTATCTTTTAATGTACATATAGAAAAAGTATGTGAAGAGGCTTATAAACTTTGAAGAGTGAAATGAGGAATACACGACAATTGCGCAATCTTAATGCTTTAATAATTGTATTTAATACTTTTGTTAGAAGCAAACTAGAGTATGCTTCGATAATCTGGACTCCTCACTACAGGCAATTTATTAATAAAATTTAACGTATTCAAAACAAATTTTTGAGATACCAATATTACAATTTTTTTTAGAATTAATTCTTATCAAGAAAGGGTATCGTACAATATACTTTTAAATATTTTTGGTGTAAGTTCGTTTTCTACCAGACAGGGTACTTGCGGTTAACTTTTCTTTATAAATTAGTAAATAGAATTATTGATAGCTGGGAGTGTCTAAAGCTATTGAATTTTAATACAAAAGCTATCATTTTAAGGAGTAGATTGCCTTTCAATTGTAATAGATCTAAAACTATTGCACATTCCAATTCAACTGTCATAAGAATGTGTCACTTATTCAACAAACTGGTGCAAAACTCTGTGGATGTTGATTTTTCTATGCCATATTCCACTTATGTAAGAACTCTTAAATATAATCCCTGATTGTTGTTATTATTTTAACTCGATATTGTATTATTTTGGTCTGATGATTATACTTATTTGTGACTAGTAATTGCAGTGATATAATTGTTTCCGAATACTATCATCTATGTTTCAATTGTGTTCTTGCATCTAATATTTGATGTATTTTAATATTTATAATTATTATTTGTTGATTATTTTCGTGTATTTGCTCTATTTGTTTCCCTTTTTGTTTTTCTAGTTGCGTATTTTAGCTATTTGTAATGCTTGTAATTATGTAAGCCTATTGTAAATTACATATTTCCTTTTCTGTAATAGGTAACTAATAAATAAATGAATAAACTTCTACAAACACCTAGCAACAACCAGCAATCCTAAACGAGTTACAAAACGCTACCTCCTTGTCATTTCGTTAAATATGGACTCAACTTGATCAACGCATGACAAACATGATATGCGGAAGAATACTTATGACGACACTTCGTAGTTTGAATGGCAATACTTCGTGGTTTACTACAAGAAACACGGATAGTATCTCAGGCAGACGAAGAGGGGTTAGTTAAAGTCAGGTTTGATATTTATTCATTATGCGCGATGTCCTTTGTGTTAAAAACATACTGAATGTGCATACTCCCAAAGCGCAAAAACTAAATAATTCCTAGTATATCTTGTTCTTTCACTCTTATTTCACAGATACGTAACTCAAATCTTCGTTATATTTTGTATTTTAACCCTTATGCACACGTTGGAAATGTTATAATTCTCACGTGCATTTTACATTTTTGTGCACGTTAAAGTGAACTCCAAAACGCTAAAATATAAAAACCTTATCTAGGGTATGGGCCAATAAAACCTGTTCTTTACTTTCCTTCCCACTCTCTTATTTTTCCAGTGCCGATCGCTATACATAGCACGAAGTGAAGCCATTAGCATTCTTCCGTATGCCGTAATATATGTATCTGTTGATAAAGATAATGTTTTGGTTAGGTCAGCCACGTATGGTGTCATATATACGCTTCATATACTCATTCCCTTGCAAATACTTATTACACACTTCTATAAACGCCTAGCGATAGCAAGCAATCCGAAAGGTGCTACGATAAGCTATGTGTCAATTTTATTTTGTTAAATGCGCACTCGAGTTGATGAACAGTCGCGTTATGAATGACACAAGTTTATTACAAGACACGGGCCCAATGTCGAACAAGCAACAGCGAAATAATGCAGATTAGTTAAAGTTATATATTTTTCATTACACGCGAAGCACATCATGTTTGAAACTCATTCCATGTGTTTGACCGCAACGTGTAAGTAGGCGTACTTCCATGTACTTTCATCTTTTTCAGTCTCATGTCACACTTCCATGACTGAAAAAATAAAAGTTTTTTATTCGGGATTCAACACCTCTGCACACGTTGTAAATATTACACTTATCCTTTAAAATTTAATTTTGTGACTCTTCTCAACTAGATTTTAGCAGGTGATCAACTTGAGTACGTATTTAAACAGGAATTCTGCCATACCTCCCAATTGGGGTGTCAGCTCTCCAAATCGCCGAGCGCACATCCCAACTTTAAAATTTATATCGTTAAAAATCGACAGTAACTCTGTAAAACTATAATTACACCCCTTAACTTTGACTTACCCTCACCCCAAACAAAATATTGGCAGAATATCTGTATTTACCTTTTTGTCCAAGGTTGTAGAAGCCTCTATGTTAACATAATACTATTACAGGCTATTGCATACTGCATCCTAATAGAAATTGCTTCAGCCAAAGTTTCCAATCTTTTTGCACGTACTTGTAATTGAAGATCTTTCTTATTTTCTGATGTATATATGAATTTAAATAGCTGTGGAATTTTCTCCATCATTCAATATTTTCTGTTTCTGTCTTACCCAAATAGTTATTTCCTCTTTCACATGTGAATCTTTTATCAAACTTGTAGCGAGTTCTTATTTAATAATCTCTGGAACTGGAACGTGGAACAGGGAAGGAACGACTCTCAACAGTCACAGTAAAACAGTGACGTTACGCAAAATATTTCAATCAATGAAAATTTAGGATTAGGCACTGTTGTGTTTTTCTGGGCGCAAAATCAAATCACGCTGCGGGGAAATATTTTTGTGACAGTTTGCTTGTCGTTCCTTAAACTGTTTCAACAGGAAACATTTTTTCATAAATCGTCTCACCCAATCTTCTGGTCTGTAATTTTGTCGTATAGGATTAGAGTTATGTCAAAAATAACTTCGCCATGTGGTTTCTTGGAATATCTCAGCGTATATTGATATATTACATGACACATTCACTAATTTGAAAAATGAAACAGTGTCAAGATGTCCGCTTTCAGACTGGTGGTCATTGTCGGTATAACTTTCAGCATGTATTGCCTCCTGTCCAGTATCCGTTAACAAACAGTAGCTTTCAAAATATTTAACAGTTTGCATATGAAAAGACTTTTTCCTTACTCTGTTATTTATTTACTTGCTCTCTACGTTCCATATTTCTCGGGTCCTTTGTCGTTATTTGTTGACTACTGAACCTATAATTTTGCCTGTGAAGGAACCTACATAAATATTTTCATCAAAATCGGGCTCTGAAACTTGCTGAGTAGTGTTCCTCGTAAACGCGCTCTCATTGGCTTCACATATAAAAATTGAAAGTGGCATATCTTTGTCCCGGGTGGCCATCCTCGGCCAAAATTTGCATATCGCTATTCGTGATATTGGGCTATATGGTTGCCAAGTTTGATCAAAATCCCAGAGCAAGCGGTTCCTAATAAGTTCACGCATACGTCATATTTACTGGCGCCGTATTCAAGTTATCGTTCACCTCTTAACAAAAATAATATACTCTCTATTCCTCCCTATGATCGCTGACTACTAGACGAAACACTGGCCAAAAATTGTAAAATTTTAGCCCCTCGAGGGGGCTATCTTCACACTTTCACCATGTTTGCTGGCGTCGTCACCAAGTTATCATTTATTCCCTAACGACAATAATGTATTCCTCTTGCTCCGTAACAAGGAAGGGTCATAGTGATTGTCGCGCAAATCCTTTGCAAACATAGCGCATCTGATAGAGTATGATGAGATATGGAAATCACCAAATTGTAAGGTGCTATGGACCCTAGGGAGAGGAGCTAGGGGTCCTGGAAATTGAAATGTCAAAAATATCATATAATGGGCAGTATGAAACTTGAAATTGAATATCTTGAAAATGGTTAGAGCAATCGGAATGAAACTTTACGAGCTTAATAATGACAAAAAGTAGTAACGAAATGCAGAAACAGTGTTCCCCTCCTGAAGCAGTGTTACCAACTCACAATAAAATGTATTTTCTTGAAATGGAACTATGTATTAATTAATACAAAATTTAAAAATACTATTAAGAAAGAAAAATATAGTAAAGTCTGGCGGCAAAGTGTTGCAAATTATGGGCACTATATCAAGTTCAGTATGGAGAACCGACATTATCACGGTTGAATCTTGTATATTTTCTACAGTTTGCGACACTGTGGTCTGTGCTTTACATATGTTGTGCTACTAGAGACAGAGGGTACGAAATATGCAATAAACCGACGTAGTGCCATTTGAAATAATTCAGTTTTATAATAGTTTGGCAACATTTGCAACCGGTGACATTGTATTTGGGTTTCTGATATTCATCTTCTTGACAAATAAATTCCTCCAAAACGAAAACCATGAATAATGATGCCATCTGTGAAGCAGTGTTGCCAACTTATAACAATACATTTACTGTAAATTGAACTATATATCAGTTAATATACATTGATAACGTACTCGTAGAAAAGAACAAAATCGCAGAGTCAGGCGGTGAAGTGCTGCATACTTTCGTAGATACACGTGCTGACCATGGCCAACCTATGTAATTGATATCTCGACACAGCTCTAGAGAATGATGCATGAAATGCGTAATAGACCGAATGCAAATGTAGTATTAATAGTATAACAACAACAACATAGAAGAACACAAATTATTTTACAATCAGTAGTACCTCAATTAGAAAACTACAGGAATACCAATATGCCACACGTGTTGGTTTTCGCTTATGTATGAACAAAACCAAGGTGATTGTTTTCGAAAAAGGAAAGACATGCGGCATAATTTGACATACTATTATGTACTGTTTGCTCTAGCAGATAAGAAAAGCGTGTGTGTAGGAATAGTAAAGTATCGTGGAAAGACGGGAGAAGGAACCGGGTGTGATAATTGTATAGTAGTGGTGAGTGCGAATGGTTACGTGCATGTTTAGCATGTTTTTTTTTTCCTTTTTGTTTTGTTTGCTGATATTTGAAGAACAGAAAGACAATTGTGATTTAGAACAGAAGACAAGGCATGTGGTGTAATTTAACATACTTATAACGGTTTGGACAGGTGTGTTTACGTAGGAAGGGTGTAAAGAGCAATAGTGTGTGCGGATTATTGTTTACTGAAGAAAGAGAAAACACGAGGGAGTTAAAAGTGCATAAGTAAAAAAAGTGTTACGTGTGTAGTGCATAATTAAATGCGTGTGGAGTGGTTATTTTGTTATACAAAATGAGACAAGCTGTGATCGTTAAGTTGTTAGTGGATTTCTTCGGCATTTCGGATGAAACGCCAACAAGGGAAGAACGTATAGCGTTCGAACAGATTAAAAAGCAGCTGTTTGAAGAAGAGGTTGTAGTTCAAGAGTTTACCACACTTATGGCAGACGACGAGGGCAGTGAGGATAAGGAAATGGATAGTGATTTCAGCAATGATCCAACGTTACAATCAGAAACATAATCACCTCGAGATCGAAGTCAACCATTAATAGATTGTCACGAACGCAGTAGTTCTTCGATTGTTCCATCACCACCAAAAAAGGAGAGGACAAAATTCTCTGAAGAGTACTTGGCTGATGCATACAAAATCTGGACAAAACAGCCAAGAGGACATGATCCTCCCCAGTTATGTCCCCCAGGCTTATCCATCGACATGTCACCTCGTGTAAAATTTACTACTATTATGGCACACAAAAGAAAGATTAAAAATAAAACGGTCTTGCAAAAATTTTAGAAGAGGCTCAAACCTCTTTGAACACAATAAATCCTTGCAAGAAAGAATTAATAAAGAAGCGTGTGATCATTTCATCGCAATGAGACAACAACATTCCATTATCCATGATGACAGCATGATACGAATATGGGAACTAAATATTAAGCAACAACTTGACCCGAACAACACATTGTTTAAGGGGTCCCAAACTTGGGTCAAATCTTTCAAGAGAAAAAACAGTATAGTATCTCGTAAGGTAACACAAAGTGAGCAAGCGGTTTGCTGTTGATGATTCTGATGTACAACAGAAAGCCACAAAATTTGTTAATCAAGTTAAGGATTTCATTCAAGAGCACAAATTGTCTCCAGATCAAATAATGAATGCAGATCAATCCAGATTCGATAAAGAGGTGTGTGCTGGAAGAACTCTTTGCTTTAACGGAAACAAGACGATACTTTGTGCCATGTGTTAAGTTGTAGCAGCAACGCATTCATATATGATAATGCCAGTTATTGTGATGGATGGTACGTTACTTCCACACATGTATGTTCTCGTCTCGGAGCCCAGTTGACATTTCCCAGCTACCATTACACATGAATTACCGAATGAGAAAGCATATGCAAGCAAATCAGCGAACATGACAAAACGTGATTTGTAAGTATTCCTGGAACAGGTGTTATGGCCCGATTTCAGGGTAGAGAATGCGTTCTTCTTTTGGTGGACTCCTGGACACCAAACAGGGATGATGCTCTTTACAACGAAACAGTACCTGAAGGTATTGAGTTCTATAAGTTGATCCCGGCAAAATGTACAGGTCTGATACAACCAGCTGATGTTTTCTTTTTTCGTCCATTCAAAATCATGGTAAAATTCATCACCGATACATTAATAGTATCATCCAACGTTA